>VDFB02195581.1:0-31544 GCA_007258455.2 Sequoia sempervirens | reverse complement strand
AGAATCGATTAAATGCTTAAGTGAGTTCATGTATTTGTGAGAGTTTAGAGAGGATTTGGTAAGAAGTGATGTGTTATGCATAGTGAGTTTTCATAATGAAAATCGTTATAAAAATAGTCCAGAATTACTAGATAAAGAATTCCTACATGATTGGTTGCAAGATGTGTGACTCCATTACCCAATTGATAAAGAAACTAATCTATTTGCTAAGGTATTTTCCATCTGAAGGATAATAATGGTATATCAAACCTTGAACTCGGGATTAGGACATAATTTTTTTTAAATTGACCTATCATGAGGCATATGTGTGATGTATTTCCTTGTTCCTGATAAATTGATGGTTATTCGCTTAAAGATTAGTTAACCTTTGAGTGAATAATGTTTTTTATCCCTCATAGGAAATCATCTGTGACTTGATGTGTCATTCATTGTGATAGTCAAGTGAAATGTTGCTAGGAACACCCTCTTTGGTCCCACAGAGCCTAAAGTGTAGAACATTCTAGTCCTCAACTAAATCTTGTCAGTTGGCCATTCATTTAAGGGTCTTGAACATGGGAGTTGGCTATTCCTTAGAGATTCCTTAGGTATACTTGAAAAAACACCAACAAGAATATTAGGGACAACTGGAAAAGGAGTCTCATGAAGAGGAGAACTATTGACTAGCACTTCTAGAGGAGAAATAAGATCATCCCAAGAAGGTGAAAAGAGAAGAAAAAAAGGTGAGATATAGGGAATTAATTCTTCATCATTAGGATCACTTTGAGAATTTGTGTATCCCCTTCCTTTTGCAACTTCTTGAATTGGGTATAATGCCTTTTCTTTCAGCTTCAACCTCTTCTTTCTTATTTTTGGAACTCTCTTATAGAAGCTTGTAATATTACCTCTCCCATTTAGATCCTTGTCATCACCACCAATTGTGATGAGAATCGGGAATTGAAATAGAAACCTATGAAATTATTAACAAATAAGAGACCTCTCGAGTGTCACTTCTCCTCCTTGATGAACTATCTTTATCCTTTGGTCTTTAGCTTTCAATTCTAGTATCTTCCTCCTTAACCATTATTTGGATCTACTGATGATGTGAATTTTCCTCTCACCCAATTCTCTCAACTCCTAACTTCATCAACTTATAGGTGGTAAAAGTATCCCTTGACTTGCATGATTTGATTTTGGACCAATGTGTTACATGTTTCATGTAATTCTATTTTATGTCCACCTTATGTCATCCTCACTATTTACGGATCCCTGGCCAATAGAGAAGAGTATGAATGCAATATCATATACATATTTCTTAGTGTATACGCGATATTATGCTATTCTAAATGATCCAAAAAACTAAAACATGAAAAACAAACAATGGAACCTCAAGATTAGCCAAAAGAGAGTGACAAAACACCAAAGAAAGTGGATAGCACAAGACAAACAGTTTTACCTTCCTTTGTAGTTGATACTCCTTTGATTGGCCCTTGCTTAAGATAGGATGTGTGCTCCTTGATGGCTCTATTGAAGATTTTTGCTATGTGCTTGGATGCAAATGCAAGTGGATGTGATTGAAAATTGGATGAGTGCACAAAATGGCAGCATGTAGTTGCAAATTGACTAAGTGTTGAAAATGCTTATAGAGAGGGGGTATTTATAGAGCAACTTGAATTCTCTAGAGAATTCAAGGGCCAAGATTGATCCAACAAGATCAAGATGAAGGGCCATGGTGGGTTGAGAACCCACAAGCCCTCACATCTTGACATGTGGAGGGTGAAGTGGCCAAGGGTGGATGAGATGGAAATGAGTTGTCAAAGAGGTACATGAGGTGGAAAATGACATGCACCTTGGGGGATGAGAGGATTTCCATAAAAAGGGATTTCTTGTCCCCAAGTGGGAGTGAAAGGGACATTTGAGGAATTTTAGAATTCCTCAAAAATCTACATGGGAAAAGGAAAGGGTACAGGAGGATAAATGTGAATTAAAATTCATTCTAGGATAATCTAGAAGGAATGAGGTGAGGCTCCAAAAAGGTGGGACTTGGGTACATGTGGGGTGTAGACAGGTCAGAGTTGGTCAGTGGGTGTATAAGTCCAAGGTTCTGAAAGCCTTGGAAGGATGGAATGTGAATTAAAAATTCACATATAAAAAGAGAATCTAGAATAATTAAAAGGAATTAAAATTCGCTTGGAGAATGATGTAAGAAGCAGTGTCGTGATAGAGGATAAATTAGGATTAAAGCCAACTTGCAAAGTTGGAGGATGTGACACATCCTTAATGAAAGAGATGAGAAATGGATTAGGGATTAAGATGAAATGACATGTGAGGAATTAAATAAATGTAATATTTATTTAATTTATTTGATGAAAGGATTAGAAGGGTAAGGTATTTAATTATTCTAATCAAATATCTTAGGATTTGGCGAGAATTAAAGGCCATTAAATAATACTAATATTATGAATGCTGATTAAGAGGATGTTTAGACGAAAAGTGATAAATTTGGATAAATTAAGTGTCCAAATTTGGATGTCTATATTTTGCCCCTCTTTGAGATGGTGTTACGAAGTAGCATCATTTCAAAGAATATTAAAATATAGAACCTAGAAGAAGATAGTTAGATTGGAAAGGATGCCCCAGTCATCCAAAGGAGTGACTAGGAAGAAAATGATGAAAATTAGGGATGAAGGATGCCCCCTCGAGAGGACATGCGGGTTGAAGAGAACACGTGTGTGCTCTCGAAATAGATGATGTGATGCAGGGGGAGATGATGCGAAGAGGATGCAAGGTGATGGGCAAGAGAGTAAGAGATATGGAGATGGATGAAGCACAAATGGATTTGAGGACAAAAGGTGATGTTGCCCCAGTCAAGGTACAAGCCAAAATAGGTTGATGATAGATGGAGTGTTGTTAATGAAGGAATGAAGGATCCGGAAACAACACGAGGATAGGGAAGGATACATCCCACTGAGTGGTATTGATGAGGGAAGGATACATCCCAAAACACCACTAAAGGATAGGGAAGAATACCTCCCGATAATGATGAGGAAAGTGTTGTTGATGAGGGAAGGATACATCCCAAAACAACACCAAAGGATAGGGAAGAATACTTCCCGCTGATGATGATGAAAGTGTTGTTGATGAGGGAAGGATACATCCCAAAACAACACCAAAAGGGATGGGGAAGGATACTAATGGATGATGATGAGGTTGAGGATGAGGGGTCAAAGTTGGTAGCAAGACTGAGAACAAGACCAAGGATATGATTAGATGATTTGGGCTAAATGGAATGGATGGGGGTTGGATAGAGATGTGAGATAAGGATGAAGGATGAATGAATGGGGGATTGTGATATATAAGAGGATGGGGGATATATGCCAGATGATGGAATGGAGAATGAAATGCAGTCCTAATGCAATTTGCCATCTTTGGAGCACTGATTTTTGCTATAGCATAAGACACAAGACGCCAGGGTATGAAGAACCAAGGCGGATTAGTGTCTAATGCATAAAACACACATAACAAACAAGAAGGCTATCCCAACACCCCAAAGTCACGATGACTTTGGTCGGGTCAGGTATTGGGATAACCACAAGCAAACAAGGATGCCCCAGCATGACACAAGACCTCGGGGATCTCGGTGGGTACTATGTGGGACAACCAAGAAGACAAAAATAGACATAAAAAGATCAAGATATGCCCCTATGTTGACCAATCAAAACACACCATAATATGATGGATTATGGCGGTTTTGACAAGTGATGATAGGGAGCTCAAATGATAAACAAAAGCCAAAAGCATCAAAAGATCGCAATCAATGTCAAATGTCCTTTGCCATAGGATCAAGGGGATGGATGGGATTGATGAGGTCTATTAGGAAGGATGCATCTTGTTGAGACCGATGATGGACACTAAGCTAAAAGATCGATATGACGCGGGATGTTCAAAATTAATTGGATCTCATGATACAAGTGGATCTCGTTTGTTAAGAACCAGCTAGATAAGGGCATAGCTTGACGATACGACACAAGGGAGACAAGATATGAGACTAACACACCCTAAAGACCTAGGGGCTCGGGGGCCGATCAAAGATTAGCCTTGACTACGTGAAAGCGCAGAGCCCTCGTAGTTCGATAAAAGGCGGACGACTGACCATGGATAAAAGTAGAGAGAGGAGGATGAAGACTAATGGTGGATGACAAGGATTAGAGAGACAAAAGCAAAGATTGATGATAGATGATAAAGTAGTGGATTGCCAGAGCAGAAGGACTGACGCTAGGAGATGGAGGAGCAAAGTGGACAATGAAGGGCGATGATGGAACCCTGGGGGCAGATCAAGTGATCGACCTTGCCTACATGAAAGCCCAGGGGCAATGTAGTTCGACAAAAGGCCACAGACAAGTGATGGATGAAAGATGATGAGATAACCCTAGACAAGGGGTTAAAATGACGGAACTGTCATGACAGAACATGATAGACCTGTTGGATTGGACTGGATTGGAGGATAGTGACTATATAAAGCTCAGGGATGGGATAGTATAGTTATTCAAATCATCAAAAGATGAATTGTGAGGAATGACATGCCATGATGAAGTGATGAACGATGAGATAGAAAAGATGTGTAAAAGAAGCAGAAGTGATGACGATAAGATAGATGACATTGGATTGTGTGGGGAAAATTCTATAGCTAGATACCAGCTGGACAAAGGATGTCGGATGAGATAAAATCCGGAAAGGATCGAGAGATCGGAAAGTGCTGGATAGATCCGGAAAGTTAAAGGCAAAGATCGAGAGAAAAATGCTGTCGTGGATAAGAGAATAAAGGTATCGTCGTTAAGGTCGAGATTAAAGAAGATAAAATCTTCCGGGAACCGATGAATCAAAACCGAGATGAAATCAGAATGTCGAATAAAATCAGGTCCTCAAAAATCCGTCGATAGATCCGAGAAGATAAAGAATGTTGTGACAGATAATGTCTCAGGGCTATATGCAGGGGCGGTACTCTAGATATGTCATATATGAGGAGGCATGAAGGGTGGAAGACAAGTGGATGGGAAGATAAAGGAGATAAATAGAGGTGGATAGGATGAGTGACCAAGGAATATGATAGAGAAGGGAATGTATACCAAGAGGTGTCCAAAGCATGCATAGATAAGTGCCCCTATTTTGATCAAGATCACAAGAAGGATGGAGGGAATGGGAGATAAACGAGATATGATGGTAGGATGCAGAAGATAGATGGGATGGGAGGAGCTGATGAAGAGGATGGATAATAGGAAGATGGGTGCACTAGCTAGAAGCATAGTGGATGGAGGGAATGCATATCAAGAAGTTGCCCCCAAGTGCAGATGGGGATTTACGCATGACGCCTGTTTGCCAGGTTTTCATCATGGTACTTATCCCAGGCGCTTGTTTGCCAAGTTTTCACCATTGGATGAATTATTTCTCTTTACTATTTTTGGATCTTTTTGTCACTTTATTGATTTTTTTGATTTTTTGATTTTTTTGACTTTTTTTAACTTTTTTTTTTTTGGATAGTAGGGGGATGAAAATGGATAAGGATAGGGATGTGGATAAGGGAAGTTAGAAGATACATGATATGGATATGGATGGATGACTCAAGCATCAAGTTCTATACGAGGTAGTAAGAGCCCATGTTCGAACCGATTATTGGATGTTGGTACAACCTTATGAGGATAAATGGATTACGCATGAGGGTGAATTATGGGGTTTTGATGGGGGAGATATGTGGGGTAATGGATGGTATGCTGGAAAGGGTATGGATAGAATGATGGGGTGGATATGTGATGGGGAGATGTGTTCAGGACCAACATTGGCACATGTGGTGGTGGATGTGAAAAGATGAGAGGATTACTGGATGGAGAATGTGTGGATAATGGAGGAGATGGGGTGGTGAACTTTGGAACATAAGGACCCAAAATAGACTTAATAGATGAAAGGGGTGTATGAATAGCTTTTGGATTAGCAACTTTGGATGTTCTTACAGATTTTTCATGTGATGGTATTGCATCTTTTTTCTTTGGGATCCACATGGTTTTGATCTTTGCTTTGCTGGCTCTTTGCGAGCTATAGATTTGATTTTCATTTGGGATTTTGTTTTTCTTTTCTTCACCATGTCTTGTAGAGGGAACATGGGGAGCTTTAGATCCATGTGGATGTTTGGATTTATGCATTTTTATGTTAGCATCCAAAGTGCATTTATTAGCAATGGGATGGGTGTGAGGGGATGGACAATGTGGAGCACTGGAGGTAGGAGTATGGGGATTACGTGTAGATGGGGGATGTTTAGATATGTGCCTTTGTTGATCCTGATTATGGGACATGTGAGAGGGATGTTTATGATGGATGACATGGATAGGCGTTGGATGGATAAAAGGATGAGATGGAGGAGGTGGTTTTGGGATATACGGACCCAAAGTAAATGGAGTGGGTGGAGGGACATAAGGACCCAAGATGGATGGAGTAGGTGAAGGATGGGATATGGTGGATGGAGGGATGTAAGGACCCAAGATGGAGGGAGCAGATGAAGGAGGAATATGGATGGTGGTTTTGAGGCGATACGATAGAGGAGGAGGGATGGCAACATATGATTTGGTGGAGCAATGGAAAGAGCCTATATTTATTTTGGAAGAGGCTCGTTGAGGACGTCTAGAGGTTGTACCAACATCTTTAGATTGTGAGGCTTGGGAAATAGGTCCAAGACCTTGCATGTAGACTTGTTCTTTGACTTGGATGGGCTCTAAAATACCTTGCTCATGAAGGCCTAGACCTTTTCCTTGATAGTTCATTTTCTTGAGCATGCGATCCATGATAGGATTTGTGATATTCTGAAAACATGATGCGAGTCCATTATTAGGTGGAGGATGATGGGTGGTAAATACACTATGCTTTTCTTCTGCGAGGAGGCCACTATGGAAGAATGTGAGAGTACCAAGGGGATATGCAAGCGGTGTGGGTATAGCAGTTTTAGGTGATGATGGGGGATTATGAGGAGATGATGGGATAGCAACATCGGGAGTAGGGGCCATGATAGGGTCTGGATTTGTGGTAGTAGGCTCATGTGATGGAGATGGAGATGGAGTGGTGGAAGCTTGGATGTCAAGAGGATCATGGGATGGAATGGATGGGGGACTTTGATCTTGAGGTGGACTAGATGGGATGGTAGGATCTTGATCTAGAGAAGGGGATATGTTGGCATGCTTTGGATTAGACTCTTGGCATGACTCATCTCGTGTCAATGGCATGATAACGGAGTCTTGTTGGGACTCTTCAAGTGGGGAAGATGGAGGGATGGAGGATTCATGAGGTTCATTGGGATGGGTTTGGGCGTCGTCGATGGGTTCACTGACTCTTGGAGTAGGAGGTGGATGTTCAATGGATTCAGTAGATGTGAAGGTAAGGGATGGGGACTTGGTGAATTGAAGATCTTGATGGTAGGAGATGGGGTTCAAGCGTTCAAAGGATGTGATGGTATCATCAATTATAGGTGTTGGATGGAGAAGGGTCTAGTCACTAGCGACCATGGATGATGGGTTGGGATGGCATGGTTCCACGACTGCAATGTGTGGAGTGGGGGATGTTTCCTTTGTTATAAGTCCTTGGAGAAACTTGAATACGCTAGGCTGAGATGGCGAGGTGGGAGTGGATGAAGGTTTATGGATTGGTGGGCTAGGATTAGATGGGGGAATGGGATTGGATGCAGGACTGGAAATAGATGGGGGATTAGGATTGGATGGAGGACTAGGAGTAGATGGATGAATGGGATTGGATGGAGGACTAGGAGTAGATGGAGGACTAGGATTGGATGGAAAGTTAAGGTAAGGATATTGGAGTGGTGAATTAAGGTAGGGGGACATGGATTGTGGATTAGGATAGGAGGATATAGTGGGACAAGAGGATGTGGGGAATGAATTATAATAAGGGTATCGGGATGGTGGATTAGGATGAGGATATGTGGATGTAGGATTAAGGTAAAAGGGTGTGGATGTAGGATTAATATAGGAAGGTACGAATGTAGGATTAGAGTGCATAGATTGGCATGGAAGATTAAGGTAGTGGGCATATGTGGATGAAGGATTTAGATAGGAGGATGTGGATGGGGGATTAAGATGGGGGTATTGAGATGGTAGACTAAGATAAGAGGATATGGGTGTTGGATAAGAGGATGATGTAGATGAAGGGTATGATGGATATGGCAGATATCCCTTGTCAAAGGTAGCAGAAGCAACATGATTAGGCATGGATGAAGACATAATGGGAGAACTCGAGGGGGTGATTGGATTTTGGAAAGTGGGTGGAGAAAGCTTACTAGCAATGATAGTGTCAAGGGGGTCTATGTCATGTTCCTCTTGATCAACAAGACTTTCATTATCGTTGTCAATATAATTAGGGTTTCCCTTGACCACTATTGATGGAGGATAAGGATTCATGATGGTGAAGGGATAAAGAGGATGGATGAAAAGATTTTGGATGGGATCAGACTAAAGCTCAAATTGGGATTTGGGTCAAGCTCAGATCAGGATTGGACTAAAGCTTAGATTAGGATGATTGGATGATGCAATGGGATTGATTATGACGATAAGATTTGATTATCAAAGGATGATTGTGACACTGAATCTACTTCAAGATGGAAGTAGATTGATTGGGTCGAAGGTGATTGGGTTGGATTGGATTTGATTGGATTGGATTTGGATTGGATTGGTTTTGATTGGATTGGATTTGCTTGGATTAGGATTTGGATTGGATTGGATTGGATTGGATTGGATTAGATTAGATTGGATTTGGATTGGATTAGATTGGATTCGGATTAGATTTGATTGGATTTGATTGGATTTGATTGTTTTGGATTGGATTTGATTTGATTATATTGGATTGGGTTAAATTATGAAAGGTATGAGGGAAAGACCTTAAGCTTGATCACGTGAGATTACCCTTAGTAACCCTAGAGCTTTGATTGATTAATAGGATGATTACGGCACCGAATCCACCTTAAGCTAGGAATGGATTGATTGGGCCAAGGATGATAACTTGCAACACCGAATTCACCTCAAGATGGAGGCGAATTGATTGGGTTTGAAGTTAAAAACTAATAATCAAGTTCAAGCGCTATGATCAATTTAGGTAACCACTTAGTAATACAAGGTTAGGACGGTTTGGTTATGGGTGGTGTTTTGGAGATGCAAATGGTAAGAAATGATTGGTGGATTAAGAAGAAATTAGAATGAATAGGGAGTTAAGGATAATCGTGGAGAATGTATGAGGATTTAGAATGGTTGAACGAAAGCTTGGAATAATGAGATGGAGGTTTAAAAGGGATAAATGGAGGTTTTTTGATGGTTTAAAGTGACAAAACAAAGGTTTGGGATGATGAGGTAATGGTTTGGAATGGTAAAATGAAGGTTTGAAGGTGGAATGAATCCAAATGGAGGGGTTTCGGGTAAACGCACTTTTGCAGCAAAACAGGGGTGTAATTGCACTCCTGCAGCAAAACAAGGGCGTGATTGCACTTCTGCAGCAAAAACAGGGGCGTAATTGCACTTCTGTAGCAAAAACAGGGGCATAATTGCACTTTTGCAGCAAAAACAGGGGCGTAATTGCACTTCTGTAGCAAAAACAGGGGCGTAATTGCACTTCTGTAGCAAAAATAGGGGCGTAATTGCACTTCTGCAGCAAAAATAGGGGCGTAATTGCACTTTTGCAGCAAAAACAGGGGCGTAATTGCACTTCTGCAACAAAAACAGGGGCGTAATTGCACTTCTGCAGCAAAAATAGGGGCGTAATTGCACTTCTGCAGCAAAAATAGGAGCGTAATTGCACTTCTGCAGCAAAAATAGGGGCGTAATTGCACTTCTGCAGCAAAAATAGGGGCATAATTGCACTTCTGCAGTGGACCAGAGGCTTGGTTTGATGCAAATGGCTATGGCAAGGACTTTAAAATGATAATGATAAGGCCAAATTGTTAAAAGTTCACTGGTTTTTTTCACAAGAAAACACTCTCAAACAAATACAACCCTATAATTAGTGTTAAGGGTATGGTCAAAGTGGTCTTAATCTAGGATGCACAAGGTATCTAGGGAGTCCTCGATATACTCTCGGTACGTGAGGCACAACCGTGAACACCAGCCCGTCACAAGCGTGAGTCGGGAACCCCAGAGAGATACTGAAGGGCTCGGACCAACTCTTCACGTCTATCTAGGTATCACCCTAGCTTCGACGCTCCGCCAATTACAACGTGACTGGATTGGGGTACAGCTTTCGCTCTCCCCCCTTTGTATACCCCGCCGGTATGCGTGGTTGGAATCGTCCCTTGGGTTGATGAAATCCCCAAGCAGGTCCCACTATGAAGAAAGCAATAACCGCTTCCAACTACTCCCCAGGCTCACACGAAGTGCAAGGGGAAAGCGGAAACAAGCTACTACTCCCTTAGGGTAACACAAAGAGACAAAACAGCAAGCAACAAATATTTACTCCTAATTAAGCTATGTTCTTAGAAAACAGCAAGGATAATTTTAAAGAAGATTGAGCAAACGGATAGCCCTGCAAGCAAATATTAGATATTTTATCCTGCTTTCTCCATCAACTTCACAAGAATATGCTGCAAAAAGTTAGCGCAAAACACATGTATCCTTGCAAGAACAATGTTAATAAGAAAAGCAAGCGGTCACGAGAAATCGAGGAACTTGATTTTACCTTCCGAGCCTTGATGCGTATACGTAACAAAGAAAAGCGTAAGCCGTATACCGCGAGCAAAACGGTGCGTATACGTGAAAATGGAGTGGGCGTAGCTTTTGTGTGAAATGGGTCAGCCGTATGAAAAAGATAGGTGATAATGGCCCTTATTGAAAAATGGGTGATGGTATACGGGTAACCATGCCCACACAGTGAGAAAATGGGGCATAAGCCGTAGCCCTGGGTGGCCGTAACGTGAAAAATGGAGTGGCCATCCTTTTATTGAAATGGGACATAATATGCAATGAAAATGTCGGTGTTGGCAATGAAATGGTAGCCCTGAAGTCGACATGTACAGTAATCGGTAGCGTATCACGGAAAAGTGGAAATACAGAGCGTCGCCATGCCCCAGTGAAAATGGGGAGGCGATGGCAGCCCTAACGCGGAAGAAAAAGTGGTGTATCCTGCAAGAAAAGTGGAAGTGGCAGCCCCTTTCTTACGACGTGTTCTGCAAAAGCAAACAACGGCGATAAAATATGGGAGCCCGTTTGTGGGTCCCACCGGGCGTGCCAGAAATGTATACCCTGATATTATGCTATTCTAAATGAGCAAAACAACTAAAACTATGAAAGACAAAATATCAAGGACACCTCAAGATTAGCCAAAAGAGAGTGACAAAATACTAAAGGAAGTGGATAACACAAGACAAACAGTTTTACCTTCCTTTGTAGTTGATACTCCTTTGATTGGCCCTTGCTTAAGATAGGATGTGTGCTCCTTGATGGCTCTATTGAAGATTTTTGCTATGTGCTTGGATGCAAATGCAAGTGGATGTGATTGAAAATTGGATGAGTGCACAAAATGGCAGCATGTAGTTGCAAATTGACTAAGTGTTGAAAATGCTTATAGAGAGGGGGTATTTATAGAGCAACTTGAATTCTCTAGAGAATTCAAGGGCCAAGATTGATCCAACAAGATCAAGATGAAGGGCCATGGTGGGTTGAGAACTCACAAGCCCTCACATCTTGACATGTGGAGGGTGAAGTGGCCAAGGGTGGATGAGATGGAAATGAGTTGTCAAAAAGGTACATGAGGTGGAAAAGGACATGCACCTTGGGGGATGAGAGGATTTCCACAAAAAAGGATTTCTTGTCCCCAAGTGGGAGTGAAAGGGACTTTTGAGGAATTTTAGAATTCCTCAAAAATCTACATGGGAAAAGGAAAGGTGGTTGGGGGGATAAATGTGAATTAAAAATTCACATTCCTAGAATGATCTAGAGGGTAAAAGGTGGGCTCCAAAAAGGTGGGACTTAGTCACATGTGGAGATTGTGACAAGTCCAAGGTTGGTCACATATAGAGATTGTGACAAGTCCAAGGTTCTAGAAGCCTTGGAAGGATGGAATGTGGTCAAAATTCACACATATGAAAGGGAATCTAGGAAGAATAAAATTAAAAATTCCTTGGAGAATGATTAGGCTTAATTAATCAGTAATTGAGGATAATTAGTTAAAAGCCAACTTGCAAAGTTGGAGGATGTAATACATCCTAATCAAGGATAGGCATGTGCATCATAATGAAAGATAGAAAATGGTTAGGATTAGATGAAAATGACATGTGAGGAATTAAATAAATGTAATATTTATTTAATTTATTTGATGAAAGGATTAAGAAGGGGAGTAAGGTATTTAATTATTAATCAAATACCTTAGGATTTAATGAGAATTAAGATATTAATTAAATAATACTAATATTACTTAATTAACTGGGATAAAGAGGATGTTTAGGCGAAGTGATAAATTTGGATAAATTAGGGTGTCCAAATTTGGATGTCTCTGACAACATATGGAAAACTTGAAGAGATTCCATTACCAATGCTTAATTCACTTGAATGGCCAAATATAGATCCTTCAACCATAGCTTCTTATTGCTACAAGAATTTTGAAGAGGTGAAAGCAGGTATGAAGTTAAAAGGAGGAAATCATGTCCACATTAGTGTATTCATGCCAATCAACATTTTCTATCATATGTTCAAAACTGAATCATCCATTCATAGAACTAAAAAAACATATAGTATTCAATCACCTTTGGATAAATTGCTCAAGTCTTTATTTTGTTTTGAATGGGACAAAAGAGTACACTATGAAAATGGAGAGGAAATAGAATGTAGATTGTCTCATGACACAATTTCCTTCAGGTAAATTTTTGTGTTTATTTTTTAGTAATTCTATTACTTTTGATGTTTTATAGTTTATGTATAGAAATATTTACATAGTTTAATATATTACTCAGGTATAGGATTTCAAGACAAATTTTATACATGAGATTCAAATTTTGAAGATGGAGACATGTTCACCAATTGGGACAATGGACATGGATTCCAAATGACCAAGATGAAAATGATGGAACCCATTCTCCAAAAGTATCATTTGATATTTTGATGAATAAAATTCCTTTTAGATCTTTATCAATGGAAGAAAATTGGACATTGTTTGAAATAAGAAAATATTTGGAAATGGATGAAGAGCTTAGTGATTTCATATTTTTGTATAATGGAAATAAGGTAGATTGGTTTTTTATCATTATATATCTGGTTTTCTCATTATTTTATGTTTTCATTGTGATGTATTTGAATATAAATTTTGTTAAAGTTGAAGCACAAGGAACTAAAATTGTTATTTTCTTCTAAATTTTCAGGTTGGAAAGCGTCGAGAAAATATTATCCTTTGCAAGGATTGTCTTCCTCCTGCAACATTATAAATCAAAGAAAATTAATTAAGAATAATTTCACGAAAGATTCACTATTAGACTTTTTAAATTTCTTTCTAGGATTTGAGTATTTCATAGTTTTAGCCTTATCAAGTTAAAGCGTTCACTAATCATCATTCCAATGTAAATGAATTGATCTATACATGTGATGTAAAGCATCCAATATTTATAGAATGCTATGTAATCATACATTTATTTCCTTATAATATAATATCATGGTTTTTCTTCATCATTTCTCAATGAGCAAGATTGAATTTTGTTGTCATTATATTTACTATGGTTATATTGAACTTTAAAATCCTTTATGAATTTAGAATTTACAAATTACTCCTTAAGAAAAATTTTCATAGCATCATGTATAAGTTTAAATCAATGCATAAGTTTAAATCGGTCTTTTGAGTGGTAGTCACACTAATTAGAATCACTTAAGCATGTGGGAAAATCTTTAAAGTAACATGTGTGACTAGGATAGGTGCCTAGACATGGTTATGAGTTGTTTAAGTGAAAAATGTGCAAGGAGGAGGTTCCTAGGTTCAAATGACTGAGTTTGTAGTGATAAACACAACTAAAATTGGCACTTGACAAGTAGCAGTCAACAACAACAACCAATATGTGTGCCCAGGATAGATTTTGGCATGTTTCAACAACATCATTTCAATTATGCATAATGACAATATTACAGTCACCTATATTAGTAGCTTCCCCAATGAAATGAGGGAAATTTATGCACTTTAGCATGCTCCAGTTTTCAAGTGTAAATTAGTAGTGGTCATAGACTCACAATCAGAACAGTGAGGAATAGAAGGCGTTTTCAACACAAATCTCATATTTTTTATGTAGTGTTTAAGCTAGGGTTTGGTTGACATAAAAATCTATATTTTAAAAACTGATGCAATTGCTTGAGGTTTTGTGTATGGACTGATGCATTACAAACGTTCATCATCCAACTTTGCTAATTTCATGGCATAAATAGGTTCATTTGATTGAACTTCTTCAATTAGGAGGCAACTTCAACAAAATAGCTTGATTAGTGAGGTCTCAAACCTCATGAAAACAACTCATTCTAGGACCTATCAGTGGTCCATTTCCATATTTCAATTCTAATCAGCAATAACATAGAGTCTTCATGATTCATTTACCATGCAACAAGGTTTCTACCATGCCATACACACACCCAACAAGGCCAAAAGTGGATTTTCATAACAAACCCTTATCCTAACTTTTGGAACACTTAAAACATGTTTAGAATAGTACATTAAGACCAACCATGGAAATTAGTGACTCATAGTTTCCCTTTTTCTCTCATTTCCTACATATGCTGCCCCAACACTAATAACATTTCTTTTATGTCTGTCATTCATTAATTCATGAAATAAGCCTGATATCCAAGGGGAAGGAATTTTTTTAGACACCTTTTATACTCCCCTAAAACATATCCAAAAATGGGTTGGGGGTCCTTTGTAACAAGGGGTTCAAATTTGACAATGACAGTGACCAATTAGGCCTAATTTAGACTAGGTTCCACAAGGGCTTATTGATCCAATTAACTCCAGACTCAAATACACTTATCCAATGCTTGAAACAAATTTAAATGTTCTATACATGCTTCCCAAACCTTCACAGATCCATTTCCTTGTTTTATTCTCCAAACTCCACCCTTGAGCCACTTTAATGGCTTCCAAAATCATGACAGTCAACCTAGGGCATCACATTTGCCCATATCTTCATTCTTATGACCTTCCACCTAGGATCTTAAATCACATACTAAAATAGACTTGGAAACCAAGAATAAGGTGAATCCAACAACTAGAACAAAAGTTACACAATTTTAAAGCTCGTTGTTTACCCTAGTGAGGGTTTGGATAGTTTTTAGAAAATTTAGCATATCTTTCTTAATATCCAATGAAATGACATGATTTTTTTTGAAGAATTTAGTATACTCATGGAAATTTCAATAAAACCTGAGAAATCATGGATTTTCAGTCCGTACAAGACTGTACTCAACCACAAAAGACTGTCAAGCATGGAAAACAAGCAAAATATGCAATCTTCTTTATTCATTCTTCCTTCCAATCCATCCATCTCATTGTGCAATGAGGGAAATGAATTATTTAATGTATTTATACCTTCCTCCTCAGAGACACCTAAATTTGGACACTTAATTTATCCAAATTTATCCTCTTTCATCTAAACATCCCTTTATCCGCATTAATTAAGTAATATCACTATTATTTAATTAATCCCTCTAAAGCTCTTCTAATCCCTAAGGTATCTAGTTAAATAATTAAATACCTTCCCCTTTTCATCAAATGAATTAAATAAATGTAATTCCTCATATGTCACATCCTCCATCATCTTTATCTAATCTTAATCCTTCTTCTAATCTCATCATTAGGATGTGCACATGCCTAATCCTTGATTAGGAGGTGTCACATCCTCCAAATTTTGCAAGTTGGCTTCTAATCTCTCTTAGCCACCTAACCCTCCTCTAATCCTTCATTAACTAGCCTAATCACCCCTTTAGTCAACTCTCTTCCCATCCCCCACATGAATTTTAATTCCTTTTGTCTTCCCAAAAGTCCTTTGAGGAATTTTTTAATTCCACTCTCATCTTTCAAGGAATATTAAATTATTTTTTCTCTTCCCCATGTCCTTTATGACATGTGTCATTGGTCAACCTTATTAAAGGCCTTCCCCTTTTGGACAAGGCACTCCACTTCCCCATGTGAATTTTTAATTCACTTTTAATTCCCCAATGCACTCAAAGGAATTATTTATTCTTTCCCTTCTCCCCATGAGGATATTTGAGGAATTTTTAATTCCTCACATGTCCTCTCACCCACATGGGACAAGGACATCCTTTATGAGGATATCTTGACCAAATCCCTATGGTCCTTTGAAGTACATCCATGTCATGTACTTCCCTTACACCTCATCTCCACCTCATCTTTCTCAAACCTCTCCCCTTGCCACATGTCAAGATGTGAGGGCTTGTGAGTTCTCAACTCACCATAGCCCTACATCTTGGCCATGTTGGGATCAATCTCAACCATCCATTTCTTCTTGGAATTCTCAAAATTCCTATAAATCCCCCCTCTTTTCTCTCATTTGGGGAGAGATCATTTTGCTAGCCAAACTCTTGCAATTTTGTTTCTCAATCTACACTTATCCATTTGTATCCATTTTGTCCAACTATCTTGCATCTCACACTTCACATCTTGCATCTACTTTCCATCAAGGAGCATACATCTCATCTACAATCGAAGGGCCAACCAAAGAACAACTCTACAAGGCAAAAGGTTCCATTTTTATGTTGTTAAGTTCATCATTTGCCCAATCTTGAAGTGTAGGGTATTTTCAGTTGTTATTTGCACTCTCTTTAGTTTGTTGCTCATCTTTTAACCCATCATATTCCCCTATCACACCTCCAACTACCCAAAAACCTAAAACTAACTATTCACCTACTTGACCTCTCATATCCCATATTTTGTCCACTTTGCAACTTATTTTGCAATTTGACAATCTTGTCAACGTTTTTGCAACTTTTTCTCTTTTTCCCCAAATGACTCAATACCTATTCCAATAGCCTTAACATGGCCTTATGACCCTATTTCAACATAATTACTCATTATTTTTCCACCATGGGATACATTTCAACAAATTGACAACATTTTGCATTTTATGCCATGTTTGGAAAATAGACCCAAAACCATAATCTAAACCCTACTACATGTTCAATATGGTCCCTTAGACCTTGATGCATCATCAAAACATTAATTTTTTTCCCTTAGTACAATATTTCCTTATTGAGGCTTAATGGTGCTGAGGTGCTCCTGCACCATGGACATCCATTAAAGATTATATTATTCTCTTGTTCTTCTCTTTCATCTTGCATTGACTTCTCTTACAACAGCATCAATACTATTCATACTTGTAAGTTTTTTCTTTTGGTTAAGTCTATAAAGCATGCGCCTATAGAACCAATGACTCATTTGGATCAATGGGTTAGATGGTATTGATCCTCCACCATGTTGAGTAGACCTATGATAAGTAGTCCTTGCTAGCTTATGAGACTTCTCCATTCCCTGTGTATTCCAAATGCTCAAGCTTCCATACTCTTTAGCAAACCAAGGACCATGTGCATAGAGAATGTGTTGAAAAACACCAAGGGAAAAGAAAATAATTAGAACCTAATACAAATTACACTAGATTATTTATATAAAACATATAATAAATTAAAAAATCATATGAATTCTTACCATGTAATGAGTGATTTCATTTTCTCCCCATGCTAGAAGAAAATCCTTTGTAAACTTTGTTACAACTTCAATAAATTGTGTATCATCACCTTCAATGAATCTTTCCTTGTTCATCAAAGGGAACAAAGATGATAATGAACTCCATGCCTTTATTTTCCTTAGCTGAGAAGAACCTTTTTCATTTCGATCATCCTCTGCATTGATCTGATCCTTATATATTTCCCATTGACCCCTTCTACTGTTTTGGTAGTCTAACTTTTTAATAAAATGTCGAGCCTTATCACCTCCCATTGATGGCTTTGATGGAACATTACCACGAGCCCCTAAACGTTTCATATCTTTTTCAATATGAACATTACCTCCATGTAGCCCTGCATCTAACAATACCCTTTCAATTGATTTAATGGATTTTTCTGCCTCCTCTTTTGGTTTTTTGTTCCATGCAAATAAAATTGATAAATAAACAAGTTTATCAATTATTCTTACAAAAGCATGAAGAGTGCATATGTGTACTCTTTTGAGTGGAATTTGGAGAATTGGCTTTAAATTTGGATCAAATTCATCTCTATTAGGATGTAATCCTTGGTCACAACTTAATATACCTTTACAAAATCTTCCATTTAATTATTTTGACTTGTCTCGAGAATGCATACAATTTAAATGCAACTATGCTTTGCTTTTGCTCCATGACCGATATTATACATGCATTTCAATGTTTTCAAATTAGCAGCCATATGCCATTCAACATTATATGATTTGTACCCATCAACATAAAGTTTCTCCCCCATCATATGAGAGGAAATCATGGATGGTATCTTAGTTTGCTCAAAAACTCATTTTAGATCTTCATAGCATTCCTTGTTTACTCTAAACAAGCCAAGCCACCAAATGTGATTCTCTGATTGTACAGGAAAGTATGTTTCATCAGTAACATGAATATTTGGATTTAATGCTCTATTCATTAAGGTAATTGACACTCTTTCATACTTGACACTATTTATCAATTCCATCTCATCTAATTTTAGGACGAATACAAGTTTTCCATTTGCCTCCTCCACTGAAATATCATAATACCTTACTATAGCTTGTAAAAAAAAATCAGCTTCAAACCAAACATTGTATGTTGGATTTAAAGTAATTGAGACTTCCCTTCCAATATGTGTTTGTCGTTTCCTTTGAGAATTATCCTTTGATGCTTGGATGTGAAACATATTTCCAACAAAACCTTGAACTTCTTTGTCCCTGTTAGACCGTTTCACTCTAACATGAGATGGCCGAGGCAAAAAAACCTTAGTGATCCCAACATTTAATATTCCAGTCTGTAATGCCTTAAAAATTTCTTCATATCCCCTCCTACTAATTCATGCATTGTCACATGCTCCTTGTACATCATTAGCATTAATTGAACATGATAAATCTTTTATTATCTCATCAACCAAAACTTTTCTTAATGTAGCACATTGAGGTTGATGAAGCATTGCCAATATCTCATCTTTTTTAAATAGACTCTTCATAAGTGAGGGTAAGTTCTGGCTTCTATCTACAGTTCGCTCAATTATTGTAGGATCAATTATACTTTTCATAGCTTGAACTCTCTTTTTGAAACCACCCCCTGAAGGTACTAGAGACACAATATTATTTAACTTTTTGATCCTCATCCTTCCTCCTAGAGGAGTTTTCTTCATTTTTTTAATAGCTTTATTGAGAGCTTCAACTTTGAACTTCAAATCCTTATTTTCCTTCTTCAATAATGAGATTTCTTGAACCATTGTATTTCGAACTTTCCAATGTTCAATAGACTCATGTTCTAACCTCTTGTTCACTTCAACTAAATTAAAGACTTTATTATCCATTTCAAGCATCTTATTTTCTACAAAATTTATTTTTTTCTCAAAATTTTCTCTGTTTCCTTCAAGCCTCTTGTAGTACCCTAACAATCCACTTTCCCCATTGCATACAAATTTTATAAGCCCAGTAATAGTATCAAACTTAGGATAATCATTATTTTTAGGATCAAGAGGATACAAATTTCCCTTCGCCCATATATCTATATGCTTTCGGCCCAATATTCTCAAATTGTTTTCATCTATATCATAATTCTTCATTGTATTTCGTTTCTGATATGGCTACATTTCTTCATCCAACTCCACACATAAATTATATGAATTCTTCTTCATTTTTCACTTCTTTAAAATTGAATCCGCCTATTATACAACAAAAAAATCAATCATTCTATAACATATCATATATGATGGAGATTATTCTAAAGAAGTTGTATTGAAATTATTTTTAAAAAGATTGAAGAAGTTGTAATGAAATTATTCAAAATACTCTTAAAAATTCAAATGAAATAATTATTAAAAAGAAAAGAAAAATCTCGGTCACCTTTTTGTCCTCTAATTTGTTTGTCCTTTATCCAATTAATTAGAGCGAGATTGTTTTGAAAGTCTAAATAAATGGATATTTTAAATTCAATCTCATTTTTTTCCTCCATAATTCAACTTCAAAATTTTCCCTCTACAATTTTCCTCAAAATTTCCCTCCATAATTCAACCTCAAATTTTTCCCTCCACAATTTGACATCAAAATTTTCCCTCAATTTTTTTCTCTACAATTTTTTTAGTAAACTTATTTAAATTTTATATAGTTCAAAAACTTTATCATATATTTAAAATCATAAAACTTGTTATAAACATATTTAACATAATAAATCTAAATCTATAATATGGAACTTGATTTAATATATAAAATTTATATAAAATAAAATCATAAATCTATAATATGAAACTTGATTTAATTATGATATGTTATCTGATGACATTGGGGGTATAAGAAAAAAAATTAAAATACCAAAAAGGAAATAAAAATAAAACTTAAGAAATAAAAAAAAATAAAACCAAAAAAGAAATTTGAAAAAATAAAAATAAAAACCAAAAAAGAAATTATTAAAATCATTGAAGCAAAATTTGAGAAAATCACATAAACCAAACAAGAAATTTGAAAAATAAAAAATAAAAATCAATTAGAAAAAGAAAAATAAAACCAAAAAAATTGGAAAAAATTGGAAACAATTGGAAGGAGAAAAAGTTGGAGAAAATCACCAAAAATATCAAACCAAAAAAAAAAAAAAAAAAAAAAAATGATGGAAGAAAAAAAAAGTGAGAAAATCAAATAAACTATGGAAAAGAGATATCCCTTGACTACTTTAGATATATATTTTTAAATATAAATATACTAGTATATAAATTTTATATAAAATAAAATTAAGTCTAAAGTTACTTTTACTTTACCATTTTTAAATAAAAACAAATAATCAAGAAAAGAAAGTGAACTTGAGTTTTTTAATAAATTATAATAGAAATATATGTTACCACTTTTTTAAAAAAATGAACTTGAGTTTAAGATTTTTTAAATAAAAAATAAAAAATCAAGAAAAGAAATAATCTAAAATGAAAAGTGAACTTGAGTTTGTCAATAAAAATATATGTTACCACTTTTAAAAAAATAATGGACTTGAGTTTTTTAAGGAATTATAATAGAAACATGTGTCCCCACTTAACTCATGTAGTTAAGTAATTTATATTTTTTATATTTAAATAATTTGTATTATTTGAGATAATTTTTCTTTTTTAGAGTTCCTTAGGAGGCCCATTTTTTATGTAAATTTTCCTAATGACTTTTGAAATCAACGGTCCAAAACATTATATTGAGTAGCCAAAGTAGGATCAGTAGGCCTCATAACATTATCATCAATAGCATTCCACAAATCTCGATCTATTAAAAAATCCTCCATCTTCAACTTCCATATCTCAAAATTATTTCCAAAAAACTTCTCTACCTCTATTCTCCTTGATGTGCTTGTCATCTAAAATTCCTGCAACAAGATCCTAAAGCATCTTCTACATAAGATCCCACTCAAATTTGGATTAGTTCAAAAAAACCAACAATACACAATTGAAACCAAAGGTGATCAAGCTCTGATACCACTTGTAAGGAAGCTAAGGTATGGAACAACTTCCTACACTAATCTTGAGAGGAGGGTTATGTAAAAAAAATAGATCTTAACTATTATCGAAACTTAAATAGAAATAAACATAAATAATATTCATACCACAACACAATGATTTACATGGGGAAAACCCTTTTAGGAGAAAAACCCCACACTCCAAAAATCATCCAATATATTGTATAGAATTCAATAAGATTACAGTATACTTGTAGAGTAGGATTTCTCATAGGAGTATCACCAACCAGAAATCCAGAGGCAACTCAACAGCTATAAGACTCTTTCACACAACCTCAATCTCATGCACCTAATATATAGGAGATACAATACATGAAATCGTCAAATGATATTACAAAACCATAAGCTAAAATTGCCTAAAAAGTGGTTCCCATCCTTATCTCCAATAAAAAAATGCCTATTATGTGTCAAAACACACACCACTACATGTAACTCCGCCTTTACAACTCATTTATGTGTCCAACACGTTTTTACATCTCCCATTTTAAGAGACCCAACTTTTGAAGGCCATAACTTTTGATCCAAGTGTCTGATTGACGAACTGTTTAAACTATCAAAAAGCTCATGGAGCGCTCTATCAAGCTATAACTTGCTACACCAATTATGACCACTTTCAAGCCCAAAAATACCTCTAAGGCCTTCAAAATGGACTTTGAAACTTTAATATCTTCAAATCCAGTCATGATCTTATGGTGAAAATTTATGAGCATACTTATTTAGCCAATCTGAAGCTTTGGGGAAAATTTCACATGATCCATTCTCAAACATAAACTTACTATAAATAGTAGCATCATGTAATTGTAAGGTTGAGACACCATTTTCCTAATATTTCAACTAGTTGGGTGTCTATGGTCTTTTGTTCTCTCTCAATTTTGTTCTCTTAATTTTGTTGTTTTGTTGGGTCCACATTCCCTTTAGTTGTTTGTTCAAGCCTACATGCCCTTTTGTTGTTTTTATGATTTTTTATATGTTGTCTTAAACTCTCAAGATCAGGGCCTTTTTCTTGATTTTTTAATCAAAAAAAGAGTGGGCATCATAAGGATTATAAATCCCTAAATTGTCATGTACATTAATGTCATTCACTTCTTAGCGAGCTTCAATAGAATAGCATGCGTTACTTATTAGTAAGCTTTTGTGGCAAAGGATGTGTCCATCCTTGCTTTAAATTTCTTTTCTTTTTTTGCATACACGTTAACAACACATATCTTCCATGCATGCTCAATATAATGTGGTGTTGCATCTAGCGACGACATGTGTTTGTGTGATTCATAACCATTGTATAATGCATTTTGAGTGTTTTTTCTATGTTGGATCATCTTAATTACATATAATTATTGCATATTATCTTTATTATTGTAAGGGAATAAAATCCCTTTTACATAAATCTAGGCTAATCATATAAGTACAAACAATAGGCCTATAATTAACATAGATTTAAATAGTTGGGAAAGAGATAGGTTTTTTATAATTATAACAAATATTTTAAATTAAATGAAAAGGATAGATGTATTAGCTCTCAAATTGATGATAGAATATGGAATTTGAAGATTTGTGAAATTAATTCACTAATATCTAGAAAATAATGTTCATGCTATGCTCCTACCTTGGAATGCCTAGGATATGATGTCCTTGGTATGTTCACTATCTTTAAATCAAACCAAACACAAAAATCATTGTGGATCAATTCCAAGTGATATGGGTCAATCCTAAGTAACTCAAATATATTCTCTAATGCATGGATCTAATTTGGAAAACTACAAACTTCTATAGCCTAATTCACTATGCTTTCTGACATTTGAATGTGTGTAAGCACGATAATATTTAAAATATCTTTAAAGAAGTAAAGTTGCTAACATCAAGTTCTCAAAGATCGGCCTCTTGATAGACCTACTTTTTGGCTTTGGAAAAATATTTAAAGACAACATACATAAGCATGCAGATGGACATGTGGATTTAGATCCAATAGATTATTTTTATGCTCAAAATCTAAATATTCCAAGAGTGATTAATTATTGTAGATCTCTTAGCTTCTAGATATTCCTCTATGTTAATCAATTACATGCATGAATGCATTTAAAGAATAAGATATAGCAATTAGTTGCATAAACATGTATCAAGTCAATTTCCAACAATTAGTAAGAAAGAATGAGATTCTAGGATTGACCTAAGACAAAAAATAAATAACTCTTAAGATTACAGATAAATGCAAAGAAAATTGGATTGATAATAAGGAAAATGTGTGAAAATGGGTATAAATGGGGCTAGGATAAATAGGTATAAATAGGGATATAAAGAGGCAGTCAGATGGCTCGTGACTGAGCAGAAAAAATGGTGGGCAGTCTTGAATGGCTCATTAGTAATAATAGAAACAGATGTAAATCGAATGGGAAATGATAAAATCATACTTGATAGCAATAGGGTCGAAGAAAGTGTAGAAAAATCAAGTAGAATTTTGGCAAGAGTAGTGAAAAATTTTAAGTTTTTGGAAGGATTAAAATCTAATTTCTCTAAATTATTTGTATTTCTGGAAAAGTGTAGTTATTGAGAGTGTAAACAACAAGGCTTTAGAAGTATGTAATGATTGTATTCATGTTGTGCTACTGATATTTCTTGGAAAGTAAAAGTCACAAGTTTATGTTATGTTTATGTAATTATTGATTATTTAATAATGTGGAAATAGGCCTTACCCTGTATTTCATTGATCAAAAAAAAATTGAATTTATGAAAATTTGTGATGGTTAGAATAAACAGAGATGAACAAGATTAGGAAAAGATCCATAATTATCACAAAAATACGTTATTTATCAATATATAATTGTATTTCATCATATTCCATTTAAATAAATTAAAAACTAAATAGAAAGTAGAATGGATATGCAAACTTCACCATTATACTTATATCAAAACTTGTTAAATCAAATCAAAAGATAGGTTCAAATACTCATGCAAATATGTATTTGCAATATAAAAGATCTACATATCATAAATCATTTTAACAAGTAAAGTTCATTTTAACAGCTTACGAGGATACTTGTATTTAATATAAAAAAAATTAAAGATGGGCAGTCTAAATGAGTTATTCGAGGAGGCAAGACTTCACAAAATGGATGATTTCTTCATAAAGATTCATATTAGAAAAACCAACATCGAAAAGATCTTGAAAATATATTAAAGATATGATTCTTGATCCCTTAAACTGCTTAATCTTATGAACGTCATTAAAATTCTTTCATTTCATTTCAAATGTTATATTCAAACTTGTAACATAGAAATTATTTCCCCAACACAAACTTAACCCAAGATTCAAACAGTTTTAGTTTTCCCATAATCCAATTGTCAAATCCAACAGTAAATTTTGATATCAATCATCTGTTATAGTATATCATCAGCTCTACCAAAATCAACCAGGTACCATTCTAATGAAAAAAAAAATCATTCGAAGTTGTCCTCTGCCAGCTTCTTTATCAATACATTGGCATTCATAAAATTATAATTGCACCACACCATAAATTGTAAATTAAAACTATAAATTGTAGAGTTGCCTTGATAATCTATCTACAGGTTGCAAGAGATTTTAACGTATGTAAAGAGTATAAGATTATTGGAATTTGATATGAAATAAATATAAAAATAGATTTATTTCTTTAGTTTTCATTTATTTTTATATGCATATATTTCATTGCAGTTTATCCAGATTTTATCTATATTTGCACTTTTTTTATATCGTTGGCATTTATTACATTCTCTTTGATCAAACATGTATTTCTTACATGGAATTTACTATTCTATTGTTCTATGTCATTCATATGGGTGTTGGATCTATCATATGATTGTAGATCTCACCTTCAAATTTCTAAAATATAATTTTAGATTTTGATTGATTTCTACTTATTTCATTAGTCATTGTCAGCTTACTAAACACATGTTTGCATAAATTGTTACTTTGACCTAGTATTTAAGGCATTCAATTGTATTTCTTTTACTTTCTCTCATATCCAAATATCCACTTATCCTAGAGCATTTAGGAGCACTTACTATAGAAAATTATTATATTGGTGAACTAAGACAAATCAAAATCTATATATTCATCTTAGGAGCATTTGCATGGTTAAAGCTTGTTAAATTTTATCGCTAGTGTGATCTTAAAACTAGTCATTTTCTAATGATTGACCTAGGAGAACTTGTTGGGGATAAAAATCCACCAACCCTTAAAAGGTATTCATGAATATTGCTAGTCTTCAAAATAAGACATCAAGGAATTCAATGAATCCAAGAGTAGAGGCACGATATCAATAGAATCAAATCCACACTATAGGACAACTCAACAAGTGTAGACTTAACATAGAACACAGTATAGAATTAACATAAAAGAGGGTATACTTTTAGTTCTAAGACATCTAGATTCTAAAATCTTTATCAAAGTTATATTTCATCAAACCTAAAGCCAAGCCTTATGAATCTTTTTCACATTTACTTTCCTAATTTAGCATCATTTTGATATTATCACTTTTACAACTATAATTAATCAAGCTAAGTTGATTTATGATTATGTGTATGTATCTCAATAGATTAGCCTAGATTAAGCATTAGGGTGAGGAACCCATAGCCATGCACGAGGCAATTTCACACCCCTTAAGCTCCTAAATAGTTTTTTTTTTTTGCAAAAAATTAGCACGCCTTTGGAGGTGAGTTAAGAGCTTAAATTTGTAGATTTCTAGGTATTAACAACGAATGTGGGACAACTCATGATATGTATGGTGGTCCTTAAGTGGTCATTTTGTAGTGGTGACTAGCACCCATGTGCAAGAGAGGATAAGAATACAATTTTAAAAATCTAAAAATCTAAGTTTAAAAGAAAAAAACAATTGCATTCTTATCCTATATTTTCTTAGTTTAAAGTTAAAATTGGATAAGAATGTAGTTTTTTCTTTAATTTGTTTATCCTAAAAAATTTGAAGTGCACATATTCATTTAGTTTTGACAACATAGTGCACCATATTTAATTTGTTTAATTTTTATTTTTTTGAAAATTTCCTAACACAGTACAAAATGACTTATCTATGATTTTTTTATTGTTGGTCTTGATTATTTAATTTTGATAATATAGTGCATTATATTTATTTTATTTTATTTTATTTTTTGAAAAGTTTAAGCACAATGAGTACAAAATGACTTATCTATGACTGTATTTATTCTTATTCTTGATTATTTGTTATTTTTTTATGGCTTCACCTTTCTTATGCTCTTGATTTGTTGTTTCACCTTTCTTCTACTCTCAATTTATTTAATTATTTTGGTTTGAAAAGTTGTGAATGTGTGTGTGTGTGTGTGTTAATTTTTAATATTGAGTTTGTTCGCTATAACATTGTATCATTGTTATTACAATATGTGTCAACTATTTAGTTTTTTTCAATTATTTTTGTTACCGCAATCATGTCAATACACTCAACCCCATGTTGCCACTTTAGATTTACACCTCTCAACGTAACTATGACAAGGTGCAAATATTGAAAGGCATGACAAACTACTTGTTTCCTACACCCAAAAGGCTAATTTTAATAATGTCTTTAGGATTGGTCCTTGAACCCAACTACTAGTTTTCTCTTACCACATTTATCGAGCTAGTGTAATAAGATGTTGCTTAATGCATTGCAAGCTTTCTTGTAGTGATACCTTATTGTTGCATGTGGGTTATTAAAGCACTAAGATGAATTGTTGAAGTATGCTTAGTTGCAAGCATCTCTTATTTCTTATTTGTATACTTGGAAATCCAATTTTATTAATGATTTTTGTGTGCACTTTTCTCCTTGTGAGTCTTGACTTTGTTGCCTATTGGAGTAGACACCAATCTAATTGGTATAGAAATAGTGGTTAAGATCTTTCATGCTCTTATAATCTAATAGTATGGTACCTTTTGCAATCTTAAACTGATAAATGTATGTTTAACATAAGGAGATTCTCTCACACACACATGCATGTTTAACATAGGGAGATTCACTTACAAGGATACAAAAATGATATGGTACATATAGAAAAGTAAGTTTTATCTACATATTGGAGGTGTGATAAGACAGCTTGTTGCCAATGTTGTTATGTGTCTAGAGACATATCTTAATAATTCACAACACCTTGGTAATGGTTATTAAAGTTGTCTATTGTTTATTTCTCTTTAAATATACTATTTTAGATACCTCAATGAATGCCCCTCTTGGCCTAGTAAAGCCTAAAAAGGGAGATTTTACCCACCCTCATGAATTAGTCTATAGTCATCCCTGCCTAATCAAAAATAATAGATATTTCATGCTAAATTGGCATTGCCTAGAGCTTAGATGATACCTATTGTTAAGGTTTTTGATTGCCTACAATTTTGAGAGCTAATTGTTTGTTGATTTGTATATTGCTTCTTCATATTTTATTGATGTTTCATACTATAATCAACCCTTTTCATAAGGAATTAAAAAAAAAAAATCAATGCCCCTAATAATATTATCATCAACTACATTATTGCAATATAATGAGAATTCAAGAAGTATTATAATGATGTCTTCTATTGTGAAATATAAATTCTAGTTAAATTCATAACATCTCAACAAGAGAAAACAAAGCCAACTACATCAAAATCATGCACTAATCTCCTCATGATCCTTGTCTAACCTCTAAAATCCATGTGATTTAGAAGCAACTTTAAGTTCTAATGACAACCATTGATCGAGTTTTCCACAATCCATGAAATTGTATTGCAAATTTTTGGATTCAACTGTGTATGCTTTTCAATCGACGTTTCGGATCACACTCAGTGATCCATCATCAAGAAGAGGAAGAAAGATGAATTAGAATTGCAGAAAAAGCCTAATAAAGGAAGGGGGAGGTGGGTTGAGAGGAAAAAATTTTAAAAAATGAATAATAAAGAAAACTCTAAAATAAAGAGGCTACAATAGGGCAAGAAAGGTGAAAAAAAGTCAAAAAAGAAATGCCTCGATTATATGGTGCAAAAAGCAAGAAAAAGACACAAAGAAAGTAAACAATTAAAATAAAAGAAAATAGGAGAAAACCACAATTTAATAAAAACAAAGCCAATAAAGGATAAAAATAAAAGGCATTAAAGGACACTAAAAAAAGAAAAATAAAGAACAAAAAAGTTAATTGAACAAAGAAATAAAATAAGGAAAACAATAAAAGAAAGAACCATAAAAAGTGAGAATAATAAAAAATAAAAGTTCTAACAAGAAATAAAGCAATAAAAATAAACAAGAAAATAAATAAGAAAGGAGAAAACCCCTATGTTAAAGACCCCTTGCCATCTCTTCTCCCCTCTGGAGTGTACAAAATTGATTGCTCTTGTGGTACCTCATATATTAGGGAAACGGGTCAGTCCATCAGTGCTAGGATCAAAGAGCACAGTGTTGATATTAGGCATGATCGAATCTCCAAGTCTGCTTTAGCTGAGCATTTCCACCACACTAAGCATCACATTTGTCTTGAAAGCACCCAAGTTATGGTTGAGGAAAGTTTTTTCAAATGAAAACTCCAAGAAGCCATCACCATAAAAAACCACCATACCAATCTCAATTTGGATGAAGGTTGGCACATTAACCTTGCTTGGCAACCGCTTTTAAACTCCCTCCATTCTACCCCTTCTTCTTAGGGTTCTCTCCTTTTACTTCTTTCCCTTGGTCTGGTTCCTTTCTCCCTTCCTCTTTTAGGCCTCTTGTTCTTTTGTCTCCTCCTTTCTCTTCCCTGGGCTTATGTTTTGTCTGTCCTTCCCTTTCCTTTCCCTCTCCTTATCCAAACTCTTTTCTTGACCCTCTCCCTCCCTATCTTGCCCCCCCCCCTCTTTGGTCTCTGCCCCCCACCCCTCTTTTTTTGCCTTTTTATTTGTGGCTTGTATTTGTCACTTGGTTTCCTTTTTTGTAGTTTGTGTTATTGCCTTGCTTATTTTGTTTTTCTTTCCCCCTTTTTCTTTCTTTTTTGCCCTTTTCTTTTATTTTCATATATTTGTATGTATGGTTGTATGGTTGTATGGTATATATACATTGTACACATATACATACATATACATATACATGCACATATATATTCTTTTTAGTATTAGTTTCATCAAGTTCTTTTGATTCTTTTTATATATGGATATTAGTATTTTATTTTTGCTTTTGATTTCTATTTTATTGTCTAATCAATATTTATATGCTTGCTTGTATGTTTTTGGTTTTTAATATTTATTTGTTTTAAATTTTAATTCATTAGTATTTATTTATCATTGAGTTTGTTTTATATTTTCCTTTCTTTGCTTTTATATGTTTGGTTTAAGCTTTGACTTAGGTGTCTCTTTTCTTTTTTATTTCTTTATTCTTTTTTCATTTCCTTGGTTTCATCTTTGCCTTTTCTTTTCTTTTGTTCCTTCTCGCTTTTATCATTTTTATTTACTATTTTTTTTTAATTGGTGTTTTTCCTATTAATTTTATTTGCTTTTGTTATTTCTTGTCTTTATTTGTTAATTTAATTTATTTGGATATTTAATAGTATATGTTTTTTAGTATTATATTTGTATTATTTTTCTTTAATTATTTTTCTTTCTATTGATTTTCTTTGGTTAGTTTTTCTCTTTCTTATTTATTTTCTTGTTTATTTTTATTGTTTTATTTCTTGTTTGGACTTCTTTTTTATTCCTACTTTTTATTATTCTTTCTTTTATTGTTTTCCTTATTTTATTTCTTTGTTAGTGAATTTTTGTTCTTTATTTTTCCTTTTCTAGTGTCCTTTAATGCTTTTTTATTTTTATCTTTCATTGGCTTTGTTTTTTATTAAATTGTGGTTTTTCTCCTATTTTCTTTTTTTTGTTGTTTACTTTCTTTTTGTCTTTTTCTTACTTTTTACACCATATAATTGGACCATTTCTTTTTTGACTTTTTTTCACCTTTCTTATCATATAGTAGTCTCTTTATTTTAGAATTTTGTTTATTATTCATTTTTTTTATTTTTTCCTCTCAAACCACCTCCCCCATCTTTATTAGGCTTTGTCTGCAATTTTAAGTTCATTTTTCTTCCTCTTCTAAAAATTTGCAATACAAAATGAATCAATGTGAAAATTAATTCATTGACTCTCCAACTCAACCAATCAATCGATGACATGGTCTCAAATACTCTTGATTCCTAAGGACTTCATTATCATATATATATATAAATATCTTATAGTATCTAGTATAAGCATAAAATATCTTATAATATTTTTTCCTCTCAACCCAGCCTCCCATCCTTTTTAATAGGCTTTGTCTGTACTCTTAAATTCATTTTTTCCTCTCTTCTAAAATTTGTAATACAAATGAATCAATGTAAAAATTAATTCATTGACTCTCCAACTCAACCAATCAATCGATGACACATCTCAAATACTTTGATTCCTAAGGACTTCCATTATCAGATATAAAGAACACTCTTAATATTATCTAGTATAAGCACAAAATATCTTATAATTAATTTAATTCATTTACTTTGATCATTTAAGTAATTATTTTAATTCATTTATCTACCATTTAGAAAATTAATTCTATTCATTTATCTAGATTATTCAAGTATCTATATCACTTATAACTAGTATAAATATCTTGCCAAAATGTCAAACTTCCATTGTTTTATTGAATCAAAAGAATTTTTTCCTAATATCAATCCTTTATTTTATTTATTAAAATACAATGGCACCTCTAGTGTAATATTTTATTCGACTACTATATTCTTAGCTATTACTGTGATTTTATTCATTTATATTAATTACTTCCTCATCACGGCATGGATCATCGTACCATCCAGGAATGCCCACACAACTAACCCAAAA
>VDFB02195580.1:0-10608 GCA_007258455.2 Sequoia sempervirens | reverse complement strand
TCAAGTGTAGAACCACCAGACCGCATTGCATATAAGATAACTCTTTACTTGCATTAATTACTCCTTTAACTACCCTGTGTTTGCAAAAGAATGATCAGTCTTAATCCTGTGAGAATGTACAATATACTGAATGCCATCTTTAAACAAGTGATAATGATTCTTTTCTCTGTAGAAAATAGCTTTCCTGTCATATAAATAAGGGCTACCAAGCACTATCCCACAGATATCCAGTGGAACCACATTAAACTGTACTTCATCCACAAATTTACTAGTGATTGTGAATCTTAAAGTGCATTGTTTTGTTACTTGCAACTTATCATTTTCACAAATCCAGCCTAGTGGATAAGGTTTCTTATGTAATGTAGTTTTCAATCCTAAGTTTCTTACAACACTTTCTGAAATCAGATTAACCTGAGATCCACTATCTATGAGTGCATCAATTTTAGTGTTCTTAGCAACAACCCTTAAATGAAACAACTCATTCCTTTTCTTATCTTCAGAGAAATCATTAACTGTAGAAGTAGAAGCACAACTAGCAACAAAAACACTAGAAAGAGGAGCTTTACCTTTTAAACCCATAGCTGTTATCTTAGTCTCATCATCCTCACCTAAACCAAGATCCAAACAACATTCAAGGCTTCTCCTCACTTCTCGCTTCTTGATTACGCCTCTCGAGCCCACTTAGGCTTCTGGCCCGATGCAACTTCCAACAATGATCTTCATCATGACCATTCTTAATACAATGAGTGCAAGAGTTTCTCATCCTCTTGATCAGAGTTTCTTCTTTCCTTTACCTGTCTCTGCATTCTTAGAAGATTTTTTTACATCATTATCAAACTTATCGATAAACGATCCTTTACCCCTTGACTCTAAGTGTGTAGCTTGAACAGACACTTCATCCAAATTACAAGGGTTCAATACCAAAATAGAATGCCTAAGGTAGGAATGTAGACCTCCGATGTACTTCAACAACGTGTCTTGGGTATACAAAGGAACATTCAAAGCAATGGCCCTTTTCCTGAATTCATGGGTGTACTCTTGGACAGTTTGACCTTTCCCTTGCCTAAACATTTGCCAGTCCATCATTAATTGCTGCATATGTCCTAAGGGATAAAATCATTTTAAGAGCATTAACAAACTCTGCCCAAGTTAAACTGACTCTACCATGTTGTGAAACTTCTGCCTTAGACTTACTCTCCCACCAAGTTAAGGCTGTACCTCCTAAACTAAGAGTAGCTAATTGGATCCTATCAACATCATCTATTAGGTTCTGGACTCTACAGTAGACCTCTATTTGTTGAATCCAATCATCCAATTTTTCAGCATTAAGTTCACCACAATATTTAGGCAAATCAAATTTTACATCCAATTTGATCTTAGGTTTATACCCACTCTTGAAAGGATTAGAAGAAATAGAATGAGGAGAAGATGGAGAAGAAGGAGAAGGAGAAGAGGGAGGAGAAGAAGAAAAGGGGTGATTTGGTTGCTTGCCACCATCTCAATGTTGTTTCCCTTTCATGTCTTTGTGATCTTCTTGCTTCGACGAACCTTCTTCATGTTCCTTCCTCTCTTGTCTCTCTTGAAAAAGAATGTCCACCTTTTCTTCATCTCAGGAATGCTCGGAATTAGCCATCATTTTCAGAACCTCCATTCCAAATGCATATCTTCGAAATGCCTTCGGCTTCCCGATCTCAGGATTAAAGTCTTCGAGCTTGCCTTCACCCTTCTAAATCCTGGATCTTGTTAGCATTCAAAACAAATAACTGCAATAATAGTCACCCAAAAGCTCTGATACCAACTTGATCTGTATAGGATCTAGACTATTTGCAGTATTGAAATGCTTAACTTTTACAATGATTATTCCAAGTTAATAACATCAAAATTAACTCATGGAAATAATTAAAATAATTAAAATGACAAGGTGATAACAACAGAATGGAAGGAAATGAGAGAAAGAAAGAGAGAGATGCAAACAAAGTTTGATTACGGAGTTCGCCACAAACGTGACTACGTCTCCGGGTCCGCTCCAATGGAGTGTGACCGATCCGATTAATCTCCAAATCAAAATTACAATTGCACCAAAACCATTTCTTCTAGCACTTCGGCAGCATATCCATACTCCGATGTACGAAAATGGCTCCAAGAATCTCCTAGAACTCCTCTCTGTATCACCTAGCACCAATTTCCTTGAAAATTATGAGTACCAAACTCACTCCTAAACTCCCATTTTATACACAAAATATTCCCAAATTGGTGAAAAACCAATTGATTTGGAAATTTCAACTTAATCCCCCTTACATAGTAAATATTTTGGAAAAATCCCCCTTATCAAAACAAATCCCCTAAAAAAAATAATTAAATGGTTTATATGCTCTATCACATATTACATTCGGGCTTTTCCTGTTTGTATAAGTTACAACTAATCCTTTTAAAAGGATTATTGTTTTACAACTTGGAGGGAATTTATTAAATTAAGTAGTATTTCGTTTCCAAATTTCCACAAAACCATACAATATACAATGTTGGTTTGAAATTCTCATTTAAAATAGGGGATGAGTTTGGTTACGGGCTACTTACATCCCTTAAAAATAGGGATCAATTTGTTTTCCCTAAAAAAAAGGTAGCCTAAAAAATAGCATGATTTTTTTAAAAAATAATGGTGATCCCCTTTTATAGGGAGGGCCACGTTTTTTTCTTAAGGAAGTGATTTAATTATTAAAATGGAGGGCATGGCTGTTATTAATTTATTTATTATTTTTTTATATATTTTTTCAAATAAAACCATGTCCAAAAAATTGCCGCCACATGTAACTTCGGGAAGCCACCATGTGTCACCTCATGATTCATCCATGTCAGCATGATGACGTCATGCTGACGTCATCATTGTACCTTCAAGTCAACCTAGTCAACCACGAGCTTTGACCTTCCATATCTTGCACATACGAGCTCCGATTTGCACAAACGAACACCGTCGGAAAGCTCTTGCCAAGCTCTTCGCGTTGATATCAATTTTGACCACTTTTGGTGACATCAAATTTTGACCTTTTTTTCTTGCCCTGGGCCCTGAGTTGACCAATTGTTGATTGAACTTTGACCGGCAATAACTTGGGCTCCGTAGCTCTGTTTGACTCCATTCAAGTTGCGTTGGAATCAGGACATCGAGCTCTTTCTAATGGTGCTGAAATCTAGAGATTTGGAGACACTTCAATTTCACTAAAAATATCCATCGGATCACGAGACCAGAGTCTCGAGAAGACGACTCTATTTTTTAAATTTTTTGACTGACTTTTTGACCTGTTTTGGGATTTTGATATGTTTTGAATGTTTTTGGATTTTTGTGATTTTCTGATGGTTTTGGATTTTTTGACTTTTTTGGATTTTCTGATGTTTTGATGTTTTTGGATTTTCTGATTTTCTAAAGTTTTTGGGATTTTCTGATTTTAGGACTTCAAGAATATACATGAATCTGATCCGATGAGAACATGCCCCCAGTGTGATGCAATAGACTACTCCAATAAAGGTAGGAAAAACTGACATTGAGGATGGGCCGAGTAGTACTAGGAGAGATCATGATACGAACAACAAACCAAGCTATGGTGCGGATGCGGATGGATGAGTGATGGATGGGGATCTGAATGCGATGGATGATGGAAACATAATGAATGATGCAGAACAAGCCACAAATATCCTAGTGGATGGAAAGTGCTTATTCACACAAGGCGCCTATTTTCTAGGTTTTCACCAAGGTACTTGTCCAAAGTGCCACTGAAGTGGTTTTCACCAAAGGACGATTTTTCTCTTTACTGTTTTTAATCCTCTTTCTATTTTTTTTGGATTTTTTTCTTTTTTGATTTTTTTGTTGTCACCAAGATGCCTATTTTCCAGGTTTTCACCAAAGTAACCATTTTTTTAGGACATTTTCTTTTTTTTTTAAATTTTTTGGTTCTATACCTTGAAAGATTCGGCATAAATTTTTTTGAGATGAGAACTATTCATGAGCTCTTGTAGAGGTTCCCCTTCGGGTGTTGATAATTGATATGCCCCTGACTTATAGCTTGTTGTGATAAAAAATGGTCCCAACCAATTGGGTTCGAATTTTCCTTTGCTATTTGGGTTTAGGACATTCTTCTGATTCTCCTTTAATACCAGTTCTCCGACTTGGAAAGTCTTGCTTATGATTTTCTTGTTATAGCTCATCTTGAGTCTATTTTGATAGACTTGCAAATGATTTAAAGCATCTATACGCCGCTCATCCAATAGCTCCAGCTCATTTAGTCTTGATACTCAGTACTCTTCATTTGTGATGAGTTTTTGCAGTGATATCCTTAGTGACGGGAGCTCGATCTCAATGGGGAGTATTGCTTCTACTCCATAGACCAAAGAGAAGGGGGTGGCGCCAGTGGGTGTGCAGATATTGGTTTAGTAGGCCCAAAGGGCAGGATTGAGCTACAGATGCCAGTCACGACCTACGTCATTGAGTGTTTTCTTGAGGATTTTTAAAATGGTTTTATTTGTGGCTTCTGCTTGGCCATTTCCTTGGATAATATGGGGTGGAGAAACGATGTTGGATTTTGAATTTTTCACATGAGTCGCAGACATCCTGATTCTTAAATGGTGTCCCATTATTTGAGATAATGGCTTATGGGACACCATAGTGGCAAATGAGATAGTTCAGGATGAACTTTAATATCTGCTTCCCAGTTATATATGTCATGGGTGTGGCTTCCACCCACTTGGTAAAGTACTCAGTGGCAGTTATGATGAACTTGTGGCCATTAGATGAAGTGGGAATAATTTTTTCTGATGAGATCGAGTCCCCACTGTGAAAAGGGCCATGGTGTGATGATGGGATGAAGTTCTTGAGCTAGAGCATGGATGAAGTCCCCATGCTGCTGACATTGTAGACACCTTCTGACATAGTCATGTTCCTCTCTTTCCATTGTAGGCCAATAATACCCCATCCTCAGCAGTTTCTTGGCTAGGGTCATTCCACTCAAGTGTGAACCACAGATGTCATTATGTACTTCAATTAAAGCGGTCAATGCCTTCTCAGCATTTAAATAGCATAATAAGGTTCCCTCTATGCTTCTACAGTATAAGGTGTTTCCTAGTATGATGAATCGGGATTCCTTTTTGACAAAGGTTCATTTTAAGGTTGAAGGTAAATCGGCAGGTATGACCCCTATTCGCAGGTAGGTATAAATGTCATGGTACCAAGGATCACCGGGACCAAAAATTTCACACAAAAATCCTAATTTAGGTACCTCAAATGTGGGCACCAGAAGCTGCTCTACCAAGAATTCATTTTTTAGAACGTTGTGAGGAATGTCGAGTAGGGATCCAATTGTTGCCATTGCATCTGCTACTCTATTCTTGGCTTTGGGTATCTACTCAAATGTGATCTCGATAAAGGATTCCTTGAGAGTCTCCACTAGTTTCTTGTATGGAGTGAGTTTATCATCCTTAGTCTGGTATTCACCATTCACTTGGTTTATTATCAGTTGGGAGTCTCCATATACTTTGAGGGCCATGATGTGCCACTACATTGCTATTCTGAGACCTATGGTTAAAGCATCATATTCTACAATGTTATTAGTGCAGGGAAACGCCAATTTATAGGACCTTGGTATGCAGTCCCCTTGTGGGGTGATAAAGAAGACACCGGCTCCTGATCCATGTTGCGTGTATGAGCCATCAAAGTAAAGTTTCCAATGGTCAACTATGTTGAGAAATTGAAGATGGATTCGTTTGGAAACTCTGAGATGAGAGGATTCTTTGAATAGATTGGTGCTTCTGCAAGCTGATTTGCAATGAATTGGCCTTTAATTGCTTTCCACTCTACGTATTCAATGTCATACTCTGATAGTATCATGACCCATTTAGCCATTCTTCCAGTGAGCAATGCCTTTGATAATAAGTACTTGAGAGGGTCGATTTTGGCGATGAGTTTTATTTTGTGTCCCAACATGTAATGTCTGAATTTATGTGATGCAAACACTACTGCTAAACATTCTTTCTCAATGAATGAATAATTTAACTCATGCCCAACCGTTGTTCTGCTGATATAATAGATGGCCCTTTATGTTCCATTTTCATCGTGTTTAGCTAGGAGGGCTCCAAGGGTTGTTGTTGTTGTTGACACATAGAGAATTAATGGTTTTCTTGGGATTGGTGGCATTAGGATGGGTGGTGTAAGTAGATATTCTTTGATCTTATTGAAGGCTTCTTCACACTTGTTATCCCATTTGTACGCTACTCCCTTGTCAAGTAGGTGAGAGTATGGATTCTATTTATTTGCCAGCTGTGTTATGAACCTTTAGATAAACTGAAGCCCACCTTGGAGACCTCTCAATTGTTTCAATGTTTTGGGTGCCTCCATCTCTAGGATTGTTTTTACCTTTGCTGGATCTACCTCAATACCTCTCATTTATACTATGTATCCTAGCAACTTTCCTGATTGTACACCGAAGATGCATTTCTTTGGATTTAATCAAACCTTGTATTCCTCCAACCTGTGAAAAATGGAACTTAAGGTTGCTATGTGATCCTTCCTCTTTTTGGATATGGCTAGTATGTCATCGACATAATCTTTGACAATTTTATGGATCATGTCATGGAAGATTAATGTCATGGCTCTTTGGTATGTTGCTCCTGCATTCTTCAAGCCAAATGGCATCATATTCCAGCAATAAGTCCCCCATGGAAAAGTGAAGGTCGTTTTATGTTGGTCTTCTTTAGAAATCATTATCTGGTTGTATCTTGAGAAACCATCCATCAAGGAAAGCATTTTTTGTCCCGCTGTCATGTCTACAATCATGTCAATGTTGGGCAACGAAAAATCATCTTTTGGACATGCTATGTATAAATACCTAAAGTCAGTATAGATTTTGATGCCCCCATTGGGTTTTGAGACAGGCACCATGTTTGACACCCATTCTGGATAATCTATCAGTCAAATAAATCTTGCATCTAATAGATTCTTTAGTTCCATTTTGACTAGCAGGGAAATATGAGGGTGCATTTTCCTAAGCTTTTGTCTGACGGGTTTTGCTTTAGGATATACTGCTAGATGATGAACTACAATTTCTGGATTGAGCCCTGGCATGTCTGCATAGCTCCATGCAAAGTTAACCTGTCTCTCTCTTAAGAAGGCTACTAGGAGTTCTTGTTCTTTTGATAGTAACGATTCCGCATAGAATGTGATGTGCGGGGTCTCCTTTGTTCCTAGATTAACTGATTTCACTTTTCTACTAGGAATGTTGATTTTTCCTGATGAAGAGTTGTGAAAGGAATATTGAATCCCCCATCCTCAAGCACCTCAGAGAGGTTTTCACCATTGGATGCCTCCTTTATTTTTACTTTTTTCATGTCGGAGAGTGCCATAGTGTGGTTTTCACTCAAGGACTTAGATATGATTCTTAATTTCTCACTTTTGTGACTGAGGGATTCAATCATTTCCCCATAATAGGCCTGTGTATCTAGCTTAATGATGAATCCTGCTTTGTGATCTCCATATGGAATGTTATCTCATAGTCCCATGAATTCTGAGACTGTCTCATCATTTTTGAATGTGTCAAGAACTAGTGGTCCTCGTTGGTCGTAATCGATGAGTTGGGGGTAAACTAGGCGGATTTAAAGATTTTGATGGTCTGACTCAAAGGATAAGGTGCTAATCATGAGAAGAGTGGTATCCTCGAAGAGGCTAGGTAGTTTGGATATGGGATCCTCTTCATCGCTACTACTATAGATGTCAGTTATGTCAAATGTAAAATTGTCTATGACTCGACCTGTAGATATGGGTAAGTGAAGCTTGGTTGCGGATTGCTAAGGAGGATTATTGACCTTTCTAACTGGAGGACCTAGGCCACGTATGGTTATACTCGGAGGGGTACATTCGAGGCCAAGATTTCTCATTCACTTCTTTGGAATGATAGATATTATAAGTCTGTTGTTTTTCCCAAGTCTCTGGTTTCTATCATAGCCCATCACGAGCATCATTTGCAATCCTTTGCTTCTGTCATCCATTGGTAGATCGGCTTCTAGTCTATCATCCTGATATAGGAGATGAGATGGGTCCTCCTCTATGACTTCTTAGCTGAGATCTCCCCAACTTCTGAAGTTGGTATAGTCTTCAGGGGATGTTTGAGATGTGGAAGCTTCATTTGCTTGTGGGCATCCTCGTGATTTGGGAGACTATGGTAACTCTCCTACCACAAAATAATTTTTGGGAATCATGTAATTTTTGCAACCATTATCCTGGATGATGAGTTTGATATCAGAGATGGTGGGGATGGCAGGAGTGACAGGTGTCTCTGTCACAGAAGTGGATGTGAGAGTGGCTGGATCAATGTACAGTGTTGATGGGCCTTCATCATTTTTAGGCACTTGAGGGATTTTGTAGTATTTTGCCTCAAGGTTCTTGCAATAGGAGAATGGCTCAAGATCTCCATGAACGGTGACCTCTTGTCCTTCATATGTGAATTTGACACATTAATGGAAATTTGATGCTACCACTTTCATTGCGTGGATCCATGGACGTCCTAGGAGAATGTTATAGGGTAAGTCGAGGTCTAGGACCTGACAGGTGGTTTCCATGATAGATGGCCCTACTTGAATAGGGATTTTGATTGTAGCTTGGGATACTCTTTCCTGATCATCATATGCTATGATTGTGATACCCTTTCCTTTGTGAATGGAATCTTCTAAGATTTTTAACTATTTAATGAGCTTGAGGGAACATATATTCAATCTTGCACCTCCATCCACTAAGACTCGCTTGACTTTACTTTTCTTGACTAGGACCTCTAAGTGGAGTACACGGTTATGAGATGGTTGAGTAGGAAAGTCTTGGTCAAAGAATGTAAGGAGGTTCGAGGTAATGATATTGCCGACCATAGCTTGGAATTGTTCTGCATCAAGATCTACGGGGACGGTGGATGAAGCCAATGCTTCCTCAAGGATTTTCTTGTGGGATGATGAGATTTTTAACAACTCCATGATGGAGATTTGTGTTGGCATTCTTTTTAGCTAATCCAAGACATTTTAACCATTGGGAACTGATCTTGAATTGGACATGAAAGTTCTATTTGGTTGGGATGATCCTGTGATAGTAACTTTTCCACCTCTTGTGGTGACTCCATAATCAGCTTGAGCTCCTTTGATAGTGATTACTGTGCAATATACATCTAGGGAGGAAACGACGGTTTCATACACATGATTTACGTTTGTGAGGGTGCCTTTTCCCTTATTAGTGTTATTGCTCCCTTTATTGTTATGGTTAGGCATCAGATTTGTGTATATTTTGAGATTTTGATTCCCTATTGGTTGTTCCACATTTATGATTCTTTGATCAATGAAATCTTGGACTATGTTATTTAGCCTCATGCAGCTATTTGTAGTGTGTCCTTTTATTTTGTGGAAATCACAAAGTTGATTCTCATTGTACCAAGGAGGTTTAACATCTAGTTCTTGGTAGTTCTCATAGGTGGGAATCTTGATGAGGTTCTCGTTTACTAATTTCTTCATGATGACTTCAAGTGGTTCCTTGAGAGCAATGTACTTTCGCTTAGTGAAGTTCTTGTTTCGCTTGGGAGGTCCTCTTTGGTCATTGACGTTATTGATTGCTTGGTTGTTGGGTTCTTGTGTTATTGTGTTCGCTTGATGATGGTTTTGGTTTTGTTGTTGAGGCATCGATGACACCGTCATTGGTAACATTTTTTTTCTTGCCCATGTGCAAGGTTTTTCATTGTAATTAGCGGGTGGGCGATTATTCTATTGTTCGGGATATGAAGTTGATCCTCCTGGTTGTGTCATAAGGGCTCGTTTGATGCTGAGCGCCTTGGAAATCAACTAGTCATATGTGGTGATCCCTTGGACCTTGAGATGGAATACCAAGAGGCTGTCAAGGTTGGATATGATGGTGCATACTTGTTCCTCAGGCATGACCCATTTGCTCTGATTGGCCTTGGATCGCCATCATTGTAGGAATGAAGCGAATGATTCATTCTTACGTTGTTTCAAAGCTGAGAGTTCCTCTAGACTAACATCCATGGTGATATTGCATGCATAGTTTTTGATGAATGCGTCTATGATTTCTTGGATTGTCTTGATGCCTATGGGTAGGCGAGAGAACCATTCCATAGTGTGGCCCACCAAACTCCTAGGAAATAGCCGCAACAAATAGGTATCATCATATGCAACTTCCATGCAATGAACTTAGAATTCCCTGATGTGATCTTCAAGGTTTTTTCATCCCATGGTACTTGTCAAACTTAGGGATCTCAAATCCCTTCGAGAATGGTTTCATCACAAGGCTCCTATCGAATGGATAAGGACACAAGTTACTAGATGTTATTGTGGTTCGCCCTAATTGAAGATCGAGCACTTGTTTTGAGAATAACCTGATTTGTGTTGTCACATCGTTTTGTGGATCAGGAGGTGGGATGAAAGTGTTTTGAGGTGGTTCACTTGTGGATGTGATGGGTGGATTGGTTGATGTGTTGATTGGTGGTATCTACACATTCTGTTGAGCCATGTATGCTTGCACTTGTTGTTGTTGTGCTAAGATTGCCTGTTGTTGAGCCTATTGTTGTGCTTGTTGTTGTACCA
>VDFB02195578.1:0-71667 GCA_007258455.2 Sequoia sempervirens | reverse complement strand
AGAAATGTGCTACCCTTGATAAAAAAGAACTCACATTAGACTCTATTAGAAACTAGATAGTCTTGTATGCATCAATGCTCATAGGTCACAAGATTTATCGTCCAAATAGAGACAATGTAGTCTATGCCATTATCATCCACATGGCAAAATATATGATTGAAAACTATGTTGATTATGGCCTTTGTAAATTACTCTAACAATTGTTGAAAAACCTGAAGGAGATCAAGAGGAAGAAGAAGCATACATTCAGGTATGGAACATTGGTAATATGCCCACTTTTCTACTTATTAAGGGAAGCACCGATGGTTGGTAAAGTAAGTTGGAAAAATGTAGAACCTATTGTGCATTAGATAGCAAATCATATTAAAAAACTTGGAGGTTCAAATGCTCAAGATGATTCCCTTGCAACATTCTTTGGAGTATTTCAAAGGAGAATGAATGAAAGGATGAGAATTCCTAAGATTGTTGTGGTAAGATATTAAAAGATATTAACTTTCTTGTCTCCACTAACTTTTTCTTTATGGAAGCAATTGAAACTAGTAATATTTGGATCTTAGAACTAGACTATGAAGTGACTAAAGCAAAAGCTATTAACTATAAAAAAATTCTTCTAAGTAGGCCCAAAGACCTTAGAAAATCAAGGTTAGAGGATAGGACTAGAGCTGAGATGAGTGTAGAAGCCTTTGAAAGGTCTAGAAGAATAGATAAGAAGATAAAAAGAAAAAATATCCCTTTGGTTGCAAAGAAAGTTAAGCAAGAAGTTATAGAGCAAAAGGGCACTAATGCTGAAGAAGAAATAATTAACATAGATGATACTCAACATGAGCATGAGACTAGAGCCAGAACCACCTATGCACAAGATATGAATGAAGTGATAAAGGCCTTACAAGAGATATCTCCATGTAAAATTATTGATGCATCATTATCTTCTATGAAAAATCTCAAATTATTGTTTGATTCTTTCAAGAAATATTCCTTTGGACTAAAAGGACAAGCTAAAATTGAATTAGAGGCAAGGCCTATAGAAAAGAAACTAGTGGACATCACAAGGAAATGTGCAAGTGCACATAAAAAAATTACAAAATTCTTGAAGGATGTTCAAACTTGTGGGGAAGAAACACAAAACTTACTTTCATATTGCTTGAAATAGACAAATTTCACACAAATCATAAAGGATGCCATGATTTCAATTGAAACAAAAATATCCACTGTAGCATACACTTATGATCTAGTGAAAGATAGAGATAATCAGAATTGGATTGGAATAATACAGCTACATGACAAATTCTTCACCTTAGTGAAGATAAAATCTATACCTATCTCAAATACCCTTGCTAGTATTGATAAACTCTCAAAGATAAATATCAACCCTAATACTCTAGAAGAAGGAGAATAGACTATAATGGAGCTTGAATTACAATACAAGACACTTGCAGAAGCAAAAGGGATTTGGGAAGAAGGAAGATCTACTTGGCAAGACATTTTGCAGCTCAAAGGGTCAACATCCTCAAGTTGAAAATTTCCACTCCTATGTATTTTTCTAAGTTTTCAAAATCCCTTATTCCATGAATAAAGGAATAAAAGTTTTTTTTGGTTAATTCTCGAAAGGGGAGTTAGTACATATATCTAAGGGGGAGTATACTAAGTTTTTGCACACCCTTTTCCCTTGATGTCAAAGGGGGAGAGATAGTGGAAAAACATTTTGGTCAAAACATTTGGAGGGAGATACTTGTAAAATATTTGGATACTTGGGAATACTTGGAGAGATATTGAGATTTTTTTTTGGGAGAGATATGTGTAAGGGGGAGACAAGCATTCAAAAATGTTTTTGATATGCATGTTGCCATCAATGACAAAGGGGAACATTGTTGGAAGTTGCAAGTATTTGATTGATAATGCAGTTTGGAAACATGAGCATGAAGTGTATATATTGCATGATCTAGTATTGTCATTGATGTCAACATTGTTATGATCATCCTAGAATAGTTTGGAAGCATTTGTGATGACATATGCACAAATAAAGTTGGTCCAAAAAGTATGACTTATCAAGAAATTGGCTAATTATTTCCTCTGACACTTTTGTCATTCAGTGCATCTATTTTTGGGTCCACACTTCACCGCAAGTTGGTATAACCTCATATGATTATAATTACAGTTTTGAGTTCATCAGATGAAGCCATATTCAAGATTTTTTGACATTCTATGATGTTTCCCAAAAGATATGAATGATAATGATCAACTCTATGTATCACAGTTACTTTTTGTACAATGTAATAGTATGGGAGATTTCACATTTTTTAGTGGATAACTATTTTATTTTTCAATGATGAAGATAAGCTAATAGATGTCAATTGAATGGGAATTTGAAGGATGTTTGTGCCTTGAACTCACATGTTTGGAAAATTTCATTTACACTTGAAGAGTTTGTGTTTATGTCTATTTTTGGCCAACCTAACACGTTTGACGTTTTGTGGAGGGCAAGAAAGTAACTTTATCCTATTTCGGATTTATATTAGGTCCATGATGACCTATCTTTATGTAAATTGAATTTTGGATTAAGGTGTTGTTATGCCTTGCATAACCACCCCATTTTATTTTATTTTGGAACAAAATGGGTTCCCCTTTTCTTTTCTTTTGTTTGCCTTTGGTTGTATGGTTGGGTCTTAGGAGTTGTTTGTTTTTCTCCTAAGTTTGTCTTTTGCTCTGGCAGAGGTGGGTCCAGAACCAAATCTCAAATGGAACTCTTTCAAGGTTTCTAGTTCGGATGTCGTTCTGACTCCGCCTCTATCTTCTCTTTTGTTTCTCCTTTGTTCTATTGGTTGTTTTCAACAAACACTTGGGTTCATCCATCCTCTTGTTTCTTGGTTGTTTCCTTGTGTTTTTTTTGTTTTCTCGTGCAGAAGCGGAACTAGGATTGGAATGCAAGTATGAAATTCCAAGTTTCCATATTATGTCCCCGTTCTGACTCCGTCCCCACTCATTTTCTTCCTCATTTTCTTTGTTGTTTGGGCGGGGTCCAGTGTTCACTCTGGTCCCGCTTCCCTTGTGCTTGTGTGTTTTTTTTCTTTGCTTTTTGGTTAGGACCGGAGCCAGACCTAGAATTGAACTTCAAACTTTGTGAAGTTCCATTTTTGGTTTTGTCTCCACCCCAATCCTCTTGTGTCGTGTTTTGGTCATTTTTCTTTTGTCGGGGCCAGATCTAGGGTTGGAAATTAAGTAAGGAACTTTGTGTGGCTTTCTTTATCTTTTCTCTGACCTAGATCTACGTCTGCCTTACCTTTTGATTTTCTGTGGACTTGACTCAACTATCTGTTCATGGCATTGGCTCCGTCCCTGAACTACCACATTTATGGCATTAAATGCAGCCTGTTTGCATGCACAAATTAATGTTTAAAGGTTTAATCATGTTTAAACTATCTCATTATCATTATTATTTAAAAAATTTAAGCAAACCACGGCCAGGGAAGTCTTGAAAGAATTGATTTGATCGTGGAAGCAAGTTGCAAAGCGAATCTTGGCTAAATTTTGGTCAGTCCTGAGGAGCGTTTTGAGGTAGGTTTCTTTGCTTTTCTGTCTCCCCTTTTTTCTTTTAGGTGTGTTGTTTTGGCGTATTCATAGGAAGGTTTTGTTCTGTGAATTTTTTCTCTTGTTTTTGTTTGGTTTTACTTTTCTTGTTCTATTTGTTTGGTCCTTTCTTTTCTGTCCCGTTCCATTTTGGGTTTGTCTTTCGTTTGTCATTTTGTTTTGTTGTTTGTTTTGCTGTCACTTTCGTGACAGGTCCATTTTGACATGCTTTATTTTTTACTAGGGTTTTGGTTTTGGACATGTTTCCTTGCTTAGGTGATGATGTTCATCTTGAAACCCTATTTCTAGTCTTCCTGCATTGATTCTATGTTGTCTGTGTGGGATTCTCGTTATGCCCTAGTTTTTAGAAATAACGTATCGAGCGAACTAGGGTTTTGCTCGAGAGCCTTTGCAAAATGACCTTTTCTAGGGTTTAAATGACCTTTTGTATGGAGGAGTTGTTGGAGGATTAAATTATTATATTCCTGGTTTCTTTTAAGCCCATATGATCCAGGGTTTAAAGTTCATATGACTGTACCTTTTTTGAAATACTCTCCGTTTGCTGGAATTATTTTGCTCCTATTCATTATGATGTGTCTTTATACCTTGTTCTTAAGCGGAATCGGATCTAGAGTGGAAGTTGAATTTGGGGAACTAACAACTAGTTCTGGTTTGGTTCCCGTTCCGGTCCCCCTTCTAACCCATTTTGGTTCTTATCTAGTTCTGATTCCGGCCCTGCCACATGATGGGAAATATCTTTTATGCCTAATACTTCTATGGTTCCGCCTTTGATAAAGACATAGTTTGACCAAGTAAATATTATCTAAGGAGGATGGAGAAGGGATTATATGATTGACTAACCTAGATGTTTTTTTCATCTAATACAGGAAGTTGTTGCACAAATCAAGAAATGTCTGGGGCATCAGATGAGGCCTCTCAGAGAAGCCAACCAGGTGAAACTTCATGGAAAGGAGTTAGACCAAAGAAGATCAAGGTGGAACAACTTTCGTATACCTTAAGATGTAAGCATAGGGAGGTTGCCCTCACAGCTAGCAAAATTGATTATGACTAGGCTTATGTTACTAACATCAATTTGGGCCCTTTTAAATATGAGGAATTGCATGAGGAGACATTCACCGGAAGGACATAAAGGATTATTCAATCCGGGTTGGCACATGTTGCACTCTTCCCCCTATCTATCCAATGTCTGGAGTTGATTCTGCCAACAACCAAGGCATATAATCCTGCTACTAGGTAGTGTGTGGATGTAAAGGGTAATGTCATTATTGACTTCACACCTCCAATGATCAAATTCCTATTTAATATACCTGATCCCAAAAATCCTAGGCAATTGAATGAGGTAGAGGCTTTGAAGCTTTACAGTGATAATAAGGAGAGGAATAGATTTCACATGAATAAGACTTGGATGAGGGTGGGGAAGAAGTCTTTGACCAAGCTTCTAGACCAGCCTAAGAGGGTAGACTTTAGTAAAGAGATTGCAGATATAATCATGTTCCTTTTGAGGGTGTTTGGAAAAAGGGATGCTTCAGTGTTTAAGGAGTGGATGTTTCCTTTTATCCAAACTATTTTGGATGGGAGGCAAAAATTTGACTGGTCAACGATAGTATCAGACAACATTCATAATCAAATGATAAAAGTGACAGAAACCAAGTGTTTCTTTATGACTTCCTATGTAGTTTATGCAGCTTCCCAAGTGGGGATTTTTTTGGATTTCAGATAGTGGGTATATTGGGGGAAGCCCAAGGACAAAAGAGAGTATGGGAATATTATACTCATCTCACCTTGCATGCATCGAAGCAAAATTATAGAAGGGTAAATGATGTGTTTCTTTATGTCATTATTAACAAACTTAATGGTGATGTGGGATATAGGCTTAGCAGGGAGGCAATGGATTTTGTGAATGAGTGGGGGCAATGGTTTATCTAGTACCCCACATTCACCTATTTTAGGTTAGCAGGCTTTGATGGTCACCCCCATTTGCTACCTAGATGTTTTGGTGATAGGATCATTCTAATGGAGTTTATTTATCAATCATTGGCTACTAATTTCTAGTTTGGCAACAAACACAAAACTGGTTGCCATAAGTTTCCAATGAGGATGGGAGTCTTTAGTTGTCAACAAATTCAGGTGGCTAAGGTCATTTGTGATGAATTAGTTTATTTAAAGTTGGGATTGTACACTACAAGGAAGTACTATGACCCCAAGCACAAGTTGAGGGCTTTGCTTCCCAGTGTCTTTGATAAGCACTTTAATCTGTTGGAGGATTTTTGGGAGGACTTGCAGGATGAATATGACCTTAGGAAAAAGAATTATGAAAGGATACCTATCCCACTTATGGTTGAGTTTGGGATAAAAGAAGACATTCCAGAAACATTGTCTGATGATGGGATTGTTTTGGATCTCGGGTATGATGCAGACAAGATTGGTACTAAGGATCTTGATCCAATAGATTGGAATGCTGAGGAGACAATTGACATAAAGCAGATTGCAAGACCGGTGCTGGATAGGAGTATTCAATGGGTGAGTTTGAGGACTAATCAGGCCGAGGCTCAATCATCTAAGAAGAGGAAAGCTGCAGGTACCACCCAAGGATATAAAAGGGAAAAGAGAAGGATGGCACCTAAGGAGCCTTTAGAGTTTATGCCTTCTAATACACAAGAGGAGGTGGTTCCTCAAGACCTTCCAGAGGTGCAGGAAGATGAAACAATTGCGGAGGTGGGGGCTTCTACATCTGTTGTAGGGGAGGTATCTACTCAGCCCTCTGATGCACAAGAATTAGGTCAAGAATCACCAAAGGGATCCCTCCATGATGAAGCAGAGGTCTTAAAGCAAATGGAGGATGAAATTGAGATACATAATGTAGAAACAGATTCAGAAAAGACTCCATCTAATAAAGAGCATCATGTATTAACATCTTTTGATATGACAGATGATGCAAGGACCGAACACATATTGAATGAGGAAGATCAGTGGAAACTCTTTGAAGATGCAAAAAGATAAGTTGATGCCAAGGCACAAGTTGAGGCATCAACTAAGCAACAAGAGGAGGAGGGCAAGGAATAATCTGAATTGGCGGTCAAGCAGAAGGAGTTGGAAGATAAGGTCAAGGCTGATGAATTAGCTCAACAACAACAACAAAAGGAGCAGGAGCTCAAGATACAAGAAGAGAGAGATAAGTTGATGATGCAACAGAAGATTCATAACCTTGAAGAGGAAAATGCCCAGCAAAGAAGAGAAAAGGAATATATTGAAGCTAAGCTCAAGGCACAAGAAGAGGGTTATAGGAAAAGGGAAGAGAAAGAACGTTTGAAAAGGGAAAGAGAGGCTGCTGAGATTGTTGAATATGAAAATAAGTCCAAGGAGGCATGGGACTATGTTGAAGAGCTGAAGAAGCAGCGGGATCAAATGTTAGAGAAAAAGGAAGTGGAATGTTTAAAGTAGGAGTTGGTGGCTAAAAGGCTGCAAGAGCAGAAGGATAAGGAGGAAGCATAAAAGTTAGCATAGGAAAAGGAACAAAGTGATCAACAAAATGTGTAGGAAGTTGATTCTCAACCGGGGCTTACATTGTTACAACCTTTGTCTTCCACTATTGTTGCTTCTTCTTCAGCCCAGGCAGCCACTACTCCTATTGCTCCTACTTGGTTAAAACTGGACTTGGAAAGAAAACAAGTTGTTGAACCACAACCGTTGAATTGGGAGGAAATGATGAAAGAAATTGGGAAGGAGAAACCTAAAAAGAAGGCCCGGGTTCTTCACTCTACTAGGCTCACTGATGTTGGAGAGATTGTTGTTGAATGTGCCATACCCATAGTGGAGAAGATCCGTGATGATATGCAAATCACTGATTATCAGTTGGGGGCAGTAAATTTGGGAAAGCCTACAAGAAACCAACAAATAAATTTGATTGATATTGTGGCCTCTTCAACTAAATCCCAGATGATCAAAGATAAACAAAGGAAGGATGATCTTAAGGCTCAATTGGATCAACTCCATAGGTTTTTGAAAGATGTTTCAAGTCCCATTTCCCAACAAGCTGCTCTTCCTAAATCCCCAGTTTTGTTAACAAAGAAGGAAGCAGATGATTTGGTTCAAATGAAAATCAAGGTAGGAATGATGGATAAATGGTTGGATAAGCTCAACCAAGAGGTTGATGATGTTCTCGTTGAGGGTTCTAAAATTCATAAGGCTGCTCTTGAATTGGCAGAGGATCTAGATCAACAGGCCAAGGATCTGGATAAGCAGGATGATGAATACAAGGAATGTGTTAAAAGGATTGAAGATATCGGAAAAGTGCCCAAGTCCACCTTGCTGGAATATTCAATTCTTGAGCACGGTAACGTAGATTTTGTGGAAAAAACTATGAGCATCATAAGGTATAAGTCTAGGACTATTCATGGGCATCAAGAAGAAGTTTGAGAAATGAGCAAAGATTTGAATCAAGAGATGGTTGAATTAGAGGCAATTGTGGCCATTTTAATTAACCTAGATTCCTCAAACAAAGAAGGCATGTCTTTGGATAAACTAAGGGAGAGATGGAGGGGTAGGTTTGAGGAAATTATACAAAAGGGAGACGATGGGGATAATCTATTATTAGATTAGTTTATGGATATCAGGGAGGAGACAAGAACTGCTAGAAAGGAGTTAATGAAGTTAAAGGAGATACAAAGGTTGGTTTATGTAAAATTTGAAAGGATCATATTTGAAGATGATTGGTTGGATGGACCTGATTCGGGTACTCTTCAACAAGTGTTCTCCAGTTATGACGAGTACCAATTATGACGAGTACATTCTTGAGCATTCAGTGCAAGAGTGAACTGACTCTTTTCACCATACTCAATATCTTCTTTTCTCCTCTTTTTGCGGGTTTTGGCATAAGCTCAACTCTGAGTTTTATCTATCGATTTCACTTTCTTCTTGGAATATCAGATTTCTTGTTGGCACAACAGAGTAATCAGCCTTGAAACAAGGGTTCATGAGTCCACTTTTGTGTTCAGTTCCAGTTCCATTAATTGTGGATCTTGATTGATAATTGAGAAACTTGTGCATGTGGCACCCTATATGTATTATTAGGTTCTACTTTGTAAAGGTCGGCTAATTGAAGGAAGATCAACCACCTGATGATAGAAAATAGAGATTAGATCTAGGATTTCTATGTTTTTAGGAGAGATACTCTAAAAGTTTAGTAAAAAAACTTGGTTATTTTACAGTTTTTTATACATCTTTATGTTATGGTTTTAAATTTTGGATCTATCAATCCATACGCCAGTGATTTTTGTTGTGCTTAATTGTTTCTTATTTGATGAAAGTCAATAGAAGAAACTGGATTCAAGATTATATCATTGGATTTACTGTGGATGAAGTTGTTATCGTATTCATTTGATCCATGTTTTAGATTATGAGTGAGTGATTTGTTTGAAGTAAGTTTAGTGAATGTTGATGGTATTTGAATTAGCATTATGGATGTATGTAGTAGCATAGTTTATTCTATGGATTGCATCTTGCTATAGTTATGGTTAGGTGGAATAAACACTCATTACTAATATGCATGTTTGGATATGTAAGAATTTTACTCACGTTTCTTTGATTTGAAGCTCTGATTCATCTTTTTTCTTTTATTTAACCCCCCCCCCAAATGTAGAATAATTGATGCTATGCAGTCTTGTTCCTTGTTACCAGCAAAGGCCCCTTGAACATTACAGTTATATCAACCACTGAGTGATATCAGCATAAGTGAGAACCAATTACCAGGACCTTGGGAGTTAGGGTCACCATGTGCTATCTTTCTTCAGGAGAAATAGAATATAATATTCCCATTTAATGTTGTGTCAGCTTGACCTCAATAGTGTGAAATGTGGATAATTTTTTTTGAGGATGACATGCTTAATTCTATGCGTTTCTTCTAATTAGACCAAACTAATTAAAGTTACACTTGATATGGATATATATAGAATATTAACTTCGAAGTTTGTGTGTGGATGCGAGTGTGGATGTATGATGTGGAGATAGTAGAGAAGATTATATGCAAGTGTTGAAGAGGCATATGGCATGTATGGTGGTTCACCTACATGTGTGTGATATAGTATTGAGTAGATTGTGAATAGAGAAGAGTATTTATTCAAATTAGTGTGGAGACCATTTTATACTTTATTGGAATTGTAATTCAACACATGATAGATGCTATTATATTAGTTCAAATAGGAATTATTTCCAACCACTATTTGTTCTTTCTTTGTGGCATGTGAGCCTTTTTAGATAGTGTGTCCTAGTAGTGAGCCTTTCTAAAAAATCTTATATCTGGATATAATATATTGTGAGCTAACCCTCACCGTGGTTTTTCCCATTTAGGGTTTTCCATGTAAAAATACTAGTGTTCATGTGTCATGTGATTTTTTCAATGTCTTCATGCTTTCATTCATCATTGCAGTTATATTTATTCTAATAATTGGATGGCTTATGATTAATTGGTTTAAATAAATACTTATTCACCCCCCTCTCAGTATTCCAAGTGTTCAAAAATCATACCATTGGAATGAGAAAAAAAACCCACATTATATTTTTTGTATGATTTCTCCCTAGACTTTCAGAAATAAACTTTATAGAAACATGTCAATTTTGCATGACAAATTTGCAACAATTTTTGTTCCTTTACAATATTTACAAAACATGCTCTTTTCTCCATCATACTTCACCAAAAAACTTGTTATAGATCTTGTGTCACCAATAACATCCTATGATTCCCTTTTGACATTAATAAATAATCTCTTTATCCGATATCACTAAGATATCCTTTTGACATCAATGAAAATCAACTTTCCAACAATCTCCCCCTTTATCATTGATGTCAAAAAATAAATTCCTCGCACCAATATAATGCTCTCCACATTCATCGACATTGATAATTTTGTACAACATCCATACTGCTACTTAGGAATATCACCTTTTTGCTTGAAAATATAGAGCATTTTACAACTCTCTCTCTCTTTAACAAACAAGGAGCATTTGCAATAGTTTTTCCCCTTAGCAGTCAAGGTTCAACTACCAAAGAATTTGAGCTTCATCTCCCCCTTTGAAATCAGTGAAAAAGAGACTCTTTAGGACACCATGCTTCTATTGATACCAATTGTACTCTCCCCCTTTGTCTGATACCAATTAGATACGAATTTTTTAGGGACTTCAATTTTCTCCCCCTTTGTCCAAAATTTTCTCCCCCTTTATCAAATAAAGGAGTGTGTCCATTATCTCTCCAACCATCAAGTCATTGGAAATTTGTAAAACCAAACATACTTGACTTGAATTCTTCTTCTCTTCTAGGGATGTATAAATTATCTTATAAAGCTCCTATTGAAAGAATGAAGAAGGAACCATTTGATGTGTTGTCATTGATGCCAACATTGTTTGTAAATAGTTTTGGTGACACCTTGATTTGGTAATTTGGTCTGGAATTACTCATGTTGTAAGATTAGCTTATGTAACTATTATAGTATGTTGTTTAGGACTACTAAATAAATCTATGATAAAGATTTCAGAAATTTTGGTTGATCTAGTTTCAAGTTACAAATGACAAAAGATTGGCATATAGTTTCTTAGCTTATACAGTGCAAGGTGGTATGCATTATCTAGTCCGTATTCCTCTAGTGTTTGGATTCAAAATGTATAATTATTGGGAGAAGTTTCAACACTACATATATTCTATATGGTGTGTGCTTATATGATCAGATGGATGATTGATGTTGGTTAGATTAGCTTATTTTATGATTATGTCTAATTCCTGGCTGACCTAATACTTAATATTGTGCTATGAAGATTAATGTGTATTACAAATGTTAAAGGGGTCTATTTTAGATATGTTCTGACTTGAATTCAAGTTTTGCATTTTTTTTTAGCATGAAGAAGATTTGAATCAAGTTTGGAGCTGACAAGGTGTTTTTGAATAAAAATAAGGCTACATCTAATTAGGCCAACCTAATTGATGTATGTAGATGTAATAGAATATATATGTGGAAAATTCTTGAGTTCTAAAAGTGGTATGTGTGTGGTATGATGTGTACAAAATTTGATATTGTGTGAACTTGCAAATTTGTAATATTAGTATAAGGGAAGAATTATTGTGTATGTTAAGTGACTACTAAGCAAACCAAAATTTTGTATTTAGAGCTTCATTGGAACTGAATTCAACACAAGGTGCATCTTACATCAATTTTCACACTTTAGTTGTGTAGCCACTTTTTTCTTGTATCTAATTCTAGTTGTGAGCCTTATAAGGATAGTGTGTCCTAGCAGTGAGCACTATAATATCTTATAACCGATTATAATATATTGTGATCTGATCCTCACTATGGTTTTTCCCTTTTTGGTTTTTTCACCTAAAAATATTGGTTTTCATGTGTTATGTGGTTTTGTGATCTCTTTCATGTTTCCATTTATAACTGCAGTTAGATATATTTTTATTATTAGTTGTATTATGACTAAATGGATTAATAAAATATTGATTCACCCCCTCTCATTATTCTAGGTGTTCAAAAATTGGTATAAGAGCTTAGTTCCTTTTGAAAAGCCTAACAACTTGAGGAAGATCTTGGAGTTTGAACAAATGGCTAATAAAAGGTGCCATATTCCTTTGGAAGAAATTTCTACAATTGAATATGAAGAAGATGACTACATGTTTGAAAAAGAAAAAGTAAAGTTGCTCTCAAGGATTATGATAGAGTTGTAAGTGAGAATAAAAGTTCTAAGGAAAGCCTAGGGAAAGAAAATGGTTGTGTCAAAAAATTGAGAGAACAAATCAAGAAGTTCAGAGAAAGACATAGAGAATTTAATGAACAATTGAGAAAGGAAAATGAATATATCACTAGACTGAAAGTGCAAGTGGAAGAAAAGAAGAGAATTGAGGATTTTTTGAATGCTAAGATACAAAGCAAGACTAATGAATGCAAAAATATTGAACAAGAATTGGTAACTCTAAGACAAAATTTGGAGAAAGCAATAGCTCATGAATAAAAAATCAAAATATGTACTACAATGTTTGATGGACCGATTGCAATTCAAAATCCTTCTAAGGATAAATATGGTTTGGGACTTGAAGAAGGACAAAGCTCAAAGATAAATCAGAATCCTAACAAGGTGGAAAATCACAATTAGACTCAAGGTAATGGTAGATAGATCATGAATCAAAGTTCAACAATACTGGAAGACCTCCTATCAGACACCTAAATGCTCAAAGGTACCCATATTTTAATGGTTTTTGTCTTTCATGCAATAAATTTGGACATAAGGCTATAGAATGTACAAGTAGAATGAATCAAAATTTTGGATCCTTTTCTGGACAATGTTTTGCATGCAAGAAATTTGGACATAGAGCTACTAAGTACAAAAGACACATGATGAATAGATTCAATACTGATAGAATGTTTCAATCGTTCAATGACCACTATTACACCTGCAATGTATTTGGACATAAGGCTAACTAGTGCAGATCAAGAATGTGTAGAAGTTAGTTTGGTCAAAAAATGTTGTATGCTACAACTACAACAAACCTAGACACATTTCAATGTTTTGTAGAAGAAAGAATGGAAGGCAGACTAATCTAGAATAGAGGAATAAACCAATGAAGGAAGTTGATCCTAGTGAAGTTAAGAAGGAAATGGAAAAGATTTAGAAGAAGAAAGAGGAACCTAAGAATAAAAATGAATCAAATTCATCTATACCTACATCTAGTGTAGATAATTCTTTTGAAAACTAAGCCCATGATAGTGCTTAGGGGAGCAGTAACAAAAAAATCTCACAACCTCCTAGATATATGAGGTGTCAAGTAGTGAGACGAGGACATATGGTGTAAAATGGTATGAAATTTAGGGTTTATAGTGTATCAATGAAGTGTTTACCATCTTTTTGGGAATTTGAAGCATTAAATGTGAAATTAGGGAAAATTGGTAATGTATAAAGTGAAATCCTTAGTCATTTTAAATCACTTTTGTACATTTGAAAGAAAGATGAGTGAATTGAGAAGTGATTGAAGACAATTCAAAGAAAATTGGTTCAAACCCTGGTTCCTGTTGAGTGTGAAAAGGGTATTTACAACTATCCATTCTTTGTGGGTTTATATTAGAAGTCATTTTAAAGTAATTTGAAGTTATAATTAAGGATAAAATGGTGACACCAATTGTAGTTGAGATCTATGAAAGACCTAGACCTAAGTTTAAGAGTTTTTCATGGATTTTTTTTGATAATGGCCTTGACAATGCATTCTCAAAGGTCCCAATTAAGGTTTTTCTTATTGAAGACACAAGAATATATACATTACAAATTAGAATACTATGATCACCAAGTAATCAAGAATCAATGGTCTAATGAGTTAGCTAGAGATGAATTTTTGGTAAAACCAAAGTATGCAAACTTAGTGCAAAAGAAGCTAGAAATTTGGAACTAGTATCCTAGCTTTAGCAATCGTATGGATGCAAAGTATGCGAGGATAGACCTAAGTAGAATGCATGAAAAATTCATGTGGACTGATATGCTTGGACTTATTTCAAATGATGTAATTAAGGTTGTGACTAGATTATGTGATACCACACCCATACCAGTGTTGAAGTTAGTGAAGAATGATGTGGTCATGTAGCTAACCAGTGCCACATTTGATAGGAGATTAACAACCAAACCAATCATCAATCCTGCGGTGAAATATGCATCTATCATGATTGGCCACTGAACCACAATTTTTTGTAGATAGACACTACCTTGCACTTCTAGGGTTTTGTACCTAAAAGGAGAAAGGTATCCCACAAAAAATTGGTGGTTCACTCAAGAATAATGCTAATATGATTGAAATATGTCTAAATTAAATGTCCTAAATGCAAAGAATAGATAAAAGTAATGAATTACTAATACAAAACTAATGAAATGCAAGATGTTTGAAAACACATTGTGATATGTAGAAATATTAAATGCAATATAGAACAAGATAGAAAGGATAAACACAAAGAGTGCACCTAGAAATTGGAAGAGGCTAGAATGAAGACTGCATATATCTCTAAAATTTTGGAAAATCTAATTTTTGGCCAATTGGGACACTTACGCCAAGTTGGGTGACTTAGTCCCAGATCTGGGAAACTACTTCAGAGCCCGTTTTAGCCAAATGGGTATCCAGATCTAAAGAAACTTCTGTCAAACATGTGTAGTGGGACTAAGTCACCACTGATGGTGACCTAGTCCACTTTGGCTTTTTTGAAAATCTAAAAGTGGAAACAAAAGCCCTCAGTCCACACTTTGTTCTCCAACTGAAATCTGGATCCAAATCTATGAAAGCGCCTATAAAATAGAATATAATTTGGTTTCTAATGGTGGGTTTTCCTTGGTAAAACCCCTAGTTGGTATTTAAACCTTGAAGGAGATAATGAAATATGTTGTAAAACCCTAGCCCTAAGTGCATCTAAGACTAGGATATCTGAAGCAAGATGCAACCCTATTCTAACATGCAAGAATAAGATGCATAAATGAAACTAGAATGATATAAGACTCGTTCCAAGATACCCTAAATCACCTTATAAATGAATCTTAATAACATGCAAACCTTCCTTAGGCTAAAAATAGAGAGAAAATGGAAGATGGAATCACCTAGAAAACAAGTTATTAGACTTGGCTTGATGGCTAGTTCCATCTCCCTAACCTAGAATTCTTCATGATTCTCCATAGGAATCCATGAGAAACCCTTGAAAATGCAATATCTTGGACAAAAAGTGAGCTTGAAGACCTACAAAATCCATAGCTTGCTGCCCTAAAACTTCAACTTTGTTGTAGATAGACTAATAAATCTTCTTCTGAAAGATATTTAACACTTGAATCTTGAATTTGTGTGTTGAAAATGACTAAATGTTGTGAAATTTTTGCTAAAATCTTATATTTATTGGCATCAATACCTAATTATTCATTATTTAGACCTAACAGGCTGACATCCATAAGAGATTTGAATTAAGTCAGTTGTTTTCCCCCTCAAAATTAAAAAATCCCTGAAAAGGGACTAAGTCACCACCCTGGGTGACTTAGTCCCACTAGGGGTTTTTTAGCTGGTTTATCCAGAATTTGAATGTTATTTGTCAGGATTTGTATGATTTTTAGGTGGAATAAGCCTCAAGGTCTAGAATAATGAGTCTTAGGGCCCTATAAATGGTAAGTTTAAGGAATGCTTAATGCAAGGGTGCCAAAATAGGTCCAAATTAAGCACGAAATTTCCTCTTTCTTCAAGAGTATACAATTTTTTGCTGTGAGATGATGTTTCTTAATTTCTAGCCTAGAATAGTGACAACCAACACCTCTAAGCTACTAAAACCTCATCAATAAGAGAACACAAATAATGGATAGAATTAAAAATGTAAAGCAAGAAATAAAGCACTCCCTGTCATGGTTGATTCACTTCTCTTTCTCTCCTATTTCTCCTTCTTACAGTCTTTTCCCTTAGTTTTGTTGCTTCACATATGCAAATACCTACAAAATAGTAAGTAGAAAGTTGGAGACAATTAGTTGTTAAGGTGAAAATGGAGGATGAAGGTTTCTTTTATAGACAACCTTTCGAATGGATGACTGAGATTAATCCCATAGAAGGACTCTAATATCAATGGTGGAGGATGCATGAGAGGGAGGTTACAAAATGGATGGTTGAGATTGAGTCTCAAAAAGATGCCAAGATCAATGGTCCAAGATTGATGCACCAAGAATATGCTATTCTTGGAGGAATCATTATAGGTATGATTCCTAAAAGCTATGATGTATGATGGATATGACAACAATGAAGGCTATGTTAGGGGCTACTAATAGGGCATCTTTGACTAGGTGGTGTGCATAAATAATTTATTCAAAAATGGATAAAATAGAGGAAAGGGACAAATGGTGAATAAATAATTTATTCAAATTATTTATTTGGGGAAAATAAAAGATGGAGCATTTAATTAAATTAATCAATTTAATTAAATGGGAAGGTGGAAATTAGAGGGGAATTAAATAATTTCAACAATTATTTAATCATAGAAAAATAAAAGGTTGAATAATAATTACTATTATCTGACTATAGAGAAATAATTAAATAAAGGAAAGGGATATATTACCGACACAATTAATTGACTTTAATTGATCAAGATAGAAATGGGAAGGTAAATTAATTAAATAATTAAAATTATTTAATTAATAGAAGAATATGATCAATCGTAATTGAATAATTAAAATTATTCAATTATTGAAGGACGATGATCAAGAAAAATGACGCTCGCAAACTTAGGACATTTTTTAGTGTCTACATTTTTCCCCTCTTTGACATAATGTAGCTCATCATATTGTGTCTAATAATTTCATTCAAGAGATGTTCTAGGATGCCCTAGTGATAGTAGGGTATAGGTATGCTCCCTCAAAAAAATCTCAAAAATTTGGAAAATTGTCTTGATAAGACAAAAGGATGGCCAACATTGTGATGGTGAAGACAAAATTGATGATCAAGGTCAGAGACAGGTTCAAATTCAAGGTCTAGGGTGTCAAAGGGTGTATCCAGAAGGTAAGGCAGGTCAAAAAACCCTAAATTTGGACCTATAAGTGGCAATTTGAAGTTGAAAAAGGGTCATTTTCATATTCCTGATTTAGAAATCTTGAGAGCTCAAAGTGATTATACAACAAAAATGTCTCTGATTCCAGAGGCTTCCCATCGCAAATATTGGATTTGCACACAACGCTGTCCTGAGGGAGCACCTACCTCGATACGTACTATGAACCCATGCTTTAATTTTTTTGTTTCTCATGCATTTAAGCTAGGAAATAATTTAGTAGAAGAATGTGTTACACACAGAGCAATGCATATACTACTGTGTTTGATGCATTTGATAAGCGATTCATCGCAATATTCTTGGCGCGATGCAAATGCATAGGGATAGGGTAGGAAACGTTTGTAGTGCGACACATGAAATTGCACGACACAAGTGCATTTTCGAGTTACATATGTGATTGGGAATGATGAAAATGACTTAGTGTGACACATACATTGCACAAAATGATGCATTTGTTGGGCTTGTGATGCATTTGTAGTTGTGGGTTAGTTATATTTTATGTGACGCATTAGATAGAAAGTACGACACAATTGCTTGATTAAGGATTTTCCCCAAACTAGGAAAGTTTGACTTGGTCAATTTAGGTTTGATAGGTCAAATGAGGGTTTTGGATTGACATTATTGGTTGCTTGATGTTTTCATGTGCGTCTCTCTCCCATTTATACATGAGAGTTGAGGCCAGATGTGTTTTGACTATGGGACTAGCTAGGTGATGATGAGAAGGGTGTGTTGTTGGAGCTATGATTGTTTTATGTGACATATATGCCCACTATTAGGGAAAACATGGGTATGCTGATAGAACTAGTAGAGTAGTGGAACTCAAAGGCGAGCAACTTCCATTTTCCCATAGGGGAGGTGATAGTCACTCTAGAGGACGTATACAGGATCCTAAGATTACCCTTTCATAGTGAGTGTGTGCGGTATGACCCAACTTGAGAATTAAAAGCATTGTATGAGTATTTTGATACTAAGGAGGGTTTTGAGCTTAGGATCTAGGGATATGAGATCTATTGGGAGATCCTAGTAGAGGCATATGACTGGTTTGACTGTGTTCTATGTGCACTGGTAGTGGGAGCGATGATTCCTGATTATAGAGGCCATGGCTTCCCAGTTGATTGGGGAGAGATTTTGGGGTCAATGACTAGACATAGGAAAATCAATGCATGGGGGACATGTCATTTGGTGATGTTATTTTTTCAGCTACATGACATTATGTACAAAGAGGGGTAGAGCCTGAGTTGTGGTGTGACTTTTCTTACAGTTTGGGCATGGGAGCACATAGCTGTGTTTCAGCCACTAGTTGTTCGACAGGTAGTGAGCACAACACCATATTCTTATCTATATTAGGGGGCCTTGAATCATACACATGCCAGAGATGTTGGCTACTAGAGGCATGCCATTGACACACTGGTGAGTTTCATTTGAAGACCATACAAGACATGCCCGATATGGATAGATGAGGATGGGCACCTACCTTGGTGCAAAAAACCTACATATCTTATTAGAAAAATAGTAAAAATTCAACACATTGTTGAGATTTACCTACCAGAGAGGGTCTAACAGTGGTTTGGAGAGAGGCAGGTAGTTCCGATGGGCAGAGCAGAGTATGGGTGATCATCATGTGAGGTGCATCCATGTGGCCCACAGATTGTAGTCACCATGGCTGAGCAATAGATAGATGCCTTATAGGCCTTGGATTGGGAGTGGTGGGGAGGAGATGCTGATGTGGGAACCACACCAAAGTATGATGATTGGTGGTGGATTCATAGGCCCATTCCACTTACTGATCCACAATAGCCAGTGCCAATAGAGTGCAGAGCTAGGGGTGTGAGAGGTTGACGAGGAGGCAGAGGTGGGATGGGTAGAGGAGACAGAGGATGAGGGGATGATGGGGGTGATGAAGGAGGAGGATGAGGAGGAGGTGACAAAAAACTAAGGAGGAGGGACAAAGGGTGACAGGAGGGTAGGCAGTTGCTACCCATCTAAGAGAAGGCAGAGATGGAGGATTGTCTAGAGGTCAGGGTAGCAGCAGAGGCACTAGTACATGTCGAGGAGAAGCTGATGTTCCTGCAGCTAAGGTTGCACAAATATAGGCTATGAAGATTGAGGGACATGGGGATGGAGGACATGTAGGAGAAGAGGAGGAGGAAGATATGGATGAGGTAGAGTGTATTCTCTATGAGAGGATCATCATGGGTGAGGAGGAGATGCTAGAGGAGGTGGGAACTAGAGAGGAAGAGGAGTCACTAGAGTAGAGGATAGCCCCTCTACAGGTTCAGGTGCAGGCCTTGGAGGCACAATTGAGGATAGTGACTACTGAGAGGGATGACCTTAAGGATAAGAGGGATGCCTTTTAGGTAGAGATGGACCTAGCAGTGAATGGGCAGTAACAAGAAAAGCAGTGGATTATTGATTTTATAGCCACCTATAGTGGATCAGTGGTTGATATTGCACGAGAGAGGGTTGTGCCACCAGAGAAGAGGGGGCCTAGCTTTTCGCTTGTGGAGACCAGCAAATCACAGGGCAGAACATGCTATCAATGATCACATAGTAAGACAGGGGGTGAGACTTCATATGCTAGGCAGGCCACCCCATATGACAAACCTCTCACCACAGGGCACAAGACTACAGGGGCTGGAGATGAGGGTAGTTCTGGATAGATGGTCTCTAGCATTTATCATGTTATTATATAAACACTAATACACTTGATTATTGAGCTTGCAAGCTCCATTTTATTTATGCACCATGACATTGTACCTATGACACATGATTTTGAGCGACATATATGATATGATATTGGCGAAAGTTGATGATATGTATTATGATGTGTTTATGCATTTATGATCACATACTATGTGATGAATGCTTATGTGGTTGTTTATGCATGTTCATGTACTAATTTGTGATATGATGGATGATTATGCATGTATGATTATGATATTTGTTGATGCAAATTTGAAGTGCCCATATTGAAAATTTTTCCTCTACACATTCAAAAGTGCACATAAAAAATCTACCCAAGTGACCTACTTTGGAGGGTCATAATTTGGAGTCTGTGAACATGCATGTCTATTTTTAGCTTCCTATGATGAGTTTTGATAGTGTTTTGAAAAGCGAAGCTGGAGGGTTTTGACACCTTTTTGCTATTTGTGAACTTTAAATTCTACGAAGTGGCCTCTAGTTTGAGTTAATATTTCACAATTAAATGATTTTCAAGACAAAAGGATTATTGTTCTCCATTATCCCTACATTCATATGCTCTTTGATTCAGTCTCAGAGCCTCATGATCTATTTTTTGTTGGAGATATATGCCTCAATATCATAGGCTGAAACCTCTAAGAGAGGCAAGTCGGTGTGACATGCTTTGGGTCTCGCCAACTAGCAACTTTGGATCTTGTGGTTTGTATAGGTCACCGAGATAATGTTTTAGTCATGCTGAAGGAGCTTATCGTTGTGACTTGTGACAGTTATTGTAACCCTATGCTGAGTAGAGATCTCTAGCTGACAGGCCATTCATATCGTATATCGAGGAGACCCTTGGCCGAAAGGATTACTTCGGTGTGAAGTCCTAGTGATAGCTAAAGTCTTGCCGACAACATTTCCTGTTGAAGCCTTCAGGGAGAGTCTTGGGTGGTTAGTAAGAATTCTTACCGATAGGAATGTCTCACCGATAGTATTCACTCGGGGTAACACAAAGGTCTCAAGAAGAACTCTCAGTGATTAAGTGAAGTCTCGCCGAAGGTGGAGGCTTCGGTATGAAGTCCTAGTGACCGATAAAGGTCTCGCCAATGAGGATACACTTGGAGTCTTCATGGTGACACAAAGACTTTAGTATGAAGTCTTAGCAATTGATGGAGAGTCTCACCGAAGGTGGAGGCTTCGATATGAAGTCCTAGTGACCGATAAAGGTCTCGCCAATGAGGATACACTTGGAGTCTTCATGGTGACACAAAGACTTTGGTATGAAGTCTTAGCGACTGATGGAGAGTCTCGCCGATAGTAAATGGTCCTTGAGGTGACATGAAGTATTCATTGTGATGTCTTGGTGATAAGTAGTATGTCTTGCTAACTGTTGGATGCTTCGGTGTAACATAAGAAGTCTCGGTGTAACCTCTTGGTGAGCAGTAAGTCTTGCTGATGGCAATGTTGAGGTCAGTGTGACTTGTGAATAGCAATATGAGTCTTGCCGATGAGGAAACTCTTGCCGATAGGAATGAAATGAATGTCAGTGGATTCGGTATGACTCGTGGCATTCATTATATCGTCTTGCCAACTATTGGAACCTATGCTGATATCAACAATGAAGCCTTTGGGCATCGGGGAGACACTTCTTGTGTCTCACCAACATGCCAACACAGGTTGAACACTTTGACCTTGTGAGACTATCCTATGTGGCTTGTAGTCGACCAATCAGAGAAGCTGAATGGGAACTGTTGGAAGACAGTTCATTGTGGCAGTTTTGAGAGGAAGCTCGACAGACAAGGGCGACATGAATATAGTCTAGAGTAGCAGATGATGTCTGGTTCAATGGATTGACGGATTGCTATGTGATTGTATGATCAGTGGATGAATTATATTCTGTGAAGACTATAACGTGAATTTTTTGTAACAAGGTTGTTCATGGTGAATGTTGCTATAAAATGACATCATAAAAATAAGTCAGAACTCTGTTTGTAATCTTTATTACTATAATACAAAGTGACTTTTCTTGGTGTGGTGGGTTTTTCTCCCGTAAGGGTTTTCCCCAATAAATCTGGTGTTCATATGTGTTTGTCAAATACTATGTTTTTATTACCTCTTTCATGTGCATCTTAATTAGACTGTAATTGAAAAAATTTAAAAGTGTTTGCATTCTTCCCTGAGGTTTTGACGTTAGGATAGTTGCTTCCGCATGTAGCTTTCCTTACAAGTGGTATCAGAGCCTGGCCAGTTGTGTTATCCTTGAGGGTATGTTGGGGTTTTTGTGTCAATTTCTATTTAGTGTGAGTCTTGTAGAAGTATTTCAAATTCGAATTATAGATTGAGATGGCTAGCATGTTAGGAAAGATTGAAATACAAAAATTCAATAGCAGAAATTTTGAGTTGTGAAAACTTAAGATGGAAGATCTATTGGTTGATCATGATCTTTAGATTGTTGTGTCTAGAGTGAAGCCTATAGGCATGAAGCAAGAAGACTGGGACCTTGCAAATAGAAAGTCTAAGGGGCTGATAAGTCTCTATTTGGTAGACTCCATTCTTCTCAATGTGCATGAAGAAAATACTGCATCTTCCTTGTGGAAGAGACTGGCATCTATTTATCAGGGGAAGTCTTTGGTGAATAAACTGTTCCTGAGGAAGAAGTTGTACACTTTGAGAATGCAGGAAGGAGGGTTTGTTGCTGATCATTTGAACAAATTCAACATGTTGATTGCACAGTTAACATCTGTTGGTGTGAAGATTGATGAAGAGGATCGTTGTATGTTGATATTGTGTTCTTTGCCAAATTCATGGGATCACTTGGTGATGGCTATTGGGAGTACAACATCCAGTTTCAAGATGGAAGATGTTGCTTCTTTGTTATTAGAAGAGATGAGAAGAAAATCTACTGAGATGGCGAAGGAGGCTCTTGCTATTAGAGGAAGATCGAAAGAGAAAGGAAAGAAGAAGGACAAGAAATCTAAATCAAAATCAGAGGGGAGATCAAAGTCTCCTGGAAAGAAGTCCAAGGTGAAGTGCTGGAACTGTGGGCAACCTAGTCATGTCTGAAAGGATTGTAAAGAGGAAAAGAAGAAGAAGAAGAAGAAGAAGAAGGGATCTTCCGATAATGATTCTTCTCAGAGTGATGCAGACACCTTCATTGCAGCCTTGGCTACACAGACATCCGATGATGTTTGGCTGATTAATTATGGAGCATCTTTCCACATCACATCGCATAGAGACCGGTTCATGAAGTATGAAGAATACGATGGTGGAAAGGTGTACTTGGCAAGTGATTCAACTTTGGAGATTGTTGGTTGTGGAAGATTCAGAATCCAATTCTCAGATGGAAGAATGAAGGGAATCAAGGATGTGATGCATATACCAGGTCTGGCTCAAATTTGTTGTCTGTTAGTAAGCTAAATGATACTGGAGTGCAAGTCACCTTCTCTGGAAATGGCTACAAGATGACTAGAGGCTCAATGGTGCTAGCAAGAGGTGCTCATATTGGTACCTTGTACAAGCTGGATGCACATGATGTTCAATGTAACAATGTCTCTGTAAAGTCACAGAAAGCTACTCATGGAGGAAAAAAGGGAGATGTTCCTAATTGTGTAAATTGTATGGAAGTTAAACTTACAGTAGAAAAGACTATGCTCTGGCATTATAGGCTAGGCCACATTGGAGAGAAAGGTTTAAAAACCTTGAAGAATAAAAACCTGGTTGAGGGGCTTGAAGATTGTAACCTTGAATTTGAATTCTGTGAACATTATATATATGGAAAACAACATCGTGTTTCATTTTATTCCAGTCCTCATAAATCTTCTAGTTTGCTAGATTATATTCATTCTAATGTATTTGGTCCAGTGAATGTTCATTCTTTGTCTAAGTCAAGGTACTATGTATTGTTCATTGATGATTATTCGAGAAGAACATTTGTTTATTTTTTGAAAAGTAAATCAAAAGTATTCAATCGGTTTAAGGAATTTAAGAACTTTGTAGAAAATCAAACTGGAAGAAAAATAAAATGTTTAAGGACTAATAATGGCGGTGAATTTTGTTCTGATGATTTTGAGAGGTATTGTAAAGACCATGGGATTAAAAGACATAAGACTACACCTTATACTCCACAGCAAAATGGAGTTGCAAAAAGGTTCAATAGGACAGTGATGGAGAGAGCATGAAGTATGCTGAGTTGTGCCGGCTTGGAGGAGAAGTTCTAGGCTGAGGTAGTTGCTACAACATGTTACTTAATAAATCGTTCTCCAAATTTTGCTCTTGTTGAGAAAACACCTTTGGAAGCATGGTCTGGTAAGAAGCCCTCTTTAAGACATATTCATGTTTTTGGCTGTGGGGCATATGCACATGTGTCGTATGAGAAAATATCTAAGTTGGAGAACAAGGTTGTTAAATGTATTTTTATTGGCTATAGTGCTGGCATAAAAGGATACAAGCTTTGGAATCCTAATACAGAGAAGGTTGTATATAGCAGAAGTGTAATCTTTTGTGAGTTGAAGCCTTCTACCTTGGATCTACAGTCAGAGACAAAGTCAGAAAAAAATAAAGATGTAGTTGAAATTCCTTTGACACCAAATAAAGAGGAATTGAAAATTCAAAATGTACGTGAAACTGAGGAGAGATCAAGCATTTTTGAAAGTTCTGAAGAAGAAGAAGAACCTCAGCCTTAGCAAGTGAGGAGGTCAACTTGTGAAAGAAAGCAACCTGATAGGTATGGGTTTTCTTTGTTAGATTCTACTTGTTCCTATGCTTTAATTTCTAGCACTGATGAGCCTAGGATTGTGAAAGAGGCATTTAGAATGTTTGATTTAGACTCTTGGTTGGAATCCATGAATGAAGAAAAGGAATCATTAGAAAAGAATGAAACTTGGAGTTTGGTGCCCTTGCTTAAAGGCAGAAAAGTTGTTGGCTACAAATGGGTATTTAAAAAGAAGATTGGTTTGGATGGAAATGTGGAAAAATATAAGTCGAGGTTGGTTGCGAAAGGTTATTCCCAGGCAGAGGGAATTGATTATGGGAAATTTTTTTCTCCTATAGCTAAGCTGACATCCATCAGATTTATTTTGTCACTTGTAGCAACGTATGAGGTTGAACAGATGGATGTGAAGACAACATTTCTTCATGGTGATCTTGAAGAAGAGATTTACATGTCCCAGCCTGAGCACTTTGTGGAGAAAGGTAAAGAGAAACTGGTTTGCAAGTTAAAAAAGTCTTTGTATGGGTTAAAGCAGCCACCTAGAATGTGGTACCAAAAATTTGATACTTTTGTATTATTTTTGGGATTTGTAAGATCAAAATCTGATCATTGTGTCTATTACAAAGTTGAAAGTGATCAAGTTATTATTATTGCTCTCTATGTTGATGATATGTTGTTCATAGGCAATAGTAAGTTGATGATTTCTGATCTTAAGTCTCAGTTGTCTGCTAAGTTCAAAATGAAAGATCTTGGTGCAGCAAGGTATATTCTATGGATGGAGATAACCAGGGATAGGAATAGTAGAAAAATTTGGCTCAGTCAGAGTAAATTTATCAAGACTGTTCTAGAGATATTTTGCATGAATGATTGCAAGTAGCTAGTTGTTCCATTCTTGCAGGGAACAAAGCTATCTATTGAAGACTATCCAAAATTTCCTACTGAGATGGAGGAAATGGCCAATGTACCCTATGCTAGTGTGGTTGGCAGTCTTATGTATGCAATGGTCTGTACAAGGCCAGACATTTCTCAAGCAGTGGGAGTTCTTAGTCGGTTTATGGCTAATCCTGGAAGGACACATTGGGATGTTGTAAAGAGAGTTTTCAGATATTTGAAGGGCACTTCAGAGTTTTCTTTGTGTTACCATGGGAACTTGGTTGAATCATAGAGGACTCTCAGTATTCGAGGCTATGTGGATTCTGACTAGGTAGGGGACATTGACAATAGGAGGTCCACCAGTGGATATATTTTCATGTTGAATGGTGGTATAGTGAGTTGGATGAGTAAGTGGTAGGTTGTAGTTGCTTTGTCCACTACAGAGGCTGAATACATGGCAGCTACACATGCTTGTAAAGAAACAATTTGGTTAAAACATTTGTGTTCTAAAATTGGTTTTGATGCAGGGAAAATAAATATTTTTTGTGACAGTCAGAGGGCAATTTGTTTGGAAAAGAATCCTACTTTCCATGCCAGGAAAAAACATATAGATGTACAATACCACTTTGTATGAAATATGGTGGAGGATGGAAAGGTCAGTTTGGAAAAAGTTGACACTCTGGAGAATGTTACAGATGCATTGACAAAGCCAGTGAGCACAGACAAGTTCCAGTGGTGTGCTAGTTCAATGGGCCTTAGTGCCCATGTTTTTCAGTAGTGTTGTTGTGCTCTGGAGGTGCCTGTGTGATCTTGCTCAAGTGGGAGATTATTGGAAATATATGCCTCAATCTCACAGGCTGAAACCTCTAAGAGAGGGAAGTCAGTGTGACATGCTTTGGATCTTGTGGTTTGTACAGGTTGCCGAGACAATTTTTTAGTCATGTCGAAGGAGCTTATTGCTGTGACTTGTGATAGTCATTGTAACCCTATGCCGAGTAGAGATCTCTGGCCGATAGGCCATTCATATTGTATATCGGGGAGACCCTTGGCCAAAAGGCTTACTTTGGTGTGAAGTCCTAGCGATAGCTAAAGTCTCACCAACAACGTTTTCTGTTGAAGCCTTCGGGGAGAGTCTTGGGTGTTCGGTAAGAAGTCTTACCGATAGGAATGTCTCACCGACAGTATTCACTTGGGGTAACACAAAGGTCTTGGGAAGAACTTTGAGTGACTAAGTGAAGTCTCGCCAAAGTTGGAGGCTTTGGTATGAAATCCCAATGATCGATGGGGATATACTTGGAGTCTTCGTAGTGACACAAAGACTTTGGTATGAATTCTTAGCAACTGATGGAGAGTCTCGCCAATAGTAAATGGTCCTTGAGGTGACATGAAGTATTTGTTGTGATGTCTTGGCGATAAGCAGTATGTCTTTCCAACTGTTGGATGTGATTATGTAAAGTCTCGTGTAACCTCATTGATAAGTCTTGAGTAAATGTTGGTCATTGTGACTTGAGGCAGCGGTATGATCTTTCTGATGGGAAACTCTTATGATGGGAATGAAATAGATATGGAGTGGGTTACGTTCAATATGACTACGTGGTGTTGAATTTATATAGTCTTTCCGGCTGACTGGAACCTACGGAAATATCATGAGTGGCTAACACTGGGCATCGAGGAGGAAACTTCTTGTGTCTCACCGACATGCCAACACAGGTTGAACGCTTTGACCATGTGAAGACTATCCTATGTGGCTTGTAGTCAACCAATCAGAGAAGCCAAATGAGAATCATTGGAAGACAGTTCATTGTGGCAGTTCTGAGAGGAAGTTCGACAGACAGGGGCGACATGAATATAGTCTAGAATAGCAGATGATTTCTGGTTTGATGGATCAATGGATTGTTGTGTGATTGTATGATCAGTGGATGAATTCTATTATGTGAAGACTATAACATGAATGTTCTGTAACAAGGTTGTTCATGGTGAATGTTGTTGTAAACTGACATTAGAAAGATAAGTCAGAACTCTATTTGTAATCTTTATTATTGTAATACAAAGTGACTTCTCTTGGTGTGGTGGGTTTTTCTCTCGTAATGGTTTTCCCACGTAAATCTGGTGTTCATATGTGTCTGTCAAATACTCTGTTTCTGTTATCTCTTTCATGTGCATCTTAATTGGACTGTAATTGAAAAAAATTAAAAGTGTCTCTGCATTCTTCCCTGAGGTTTTTACATTAGGACAGTTTCTCCCACATCTAGCTCTCCTTACATTTTTCTAATTTTTTGAGATCAAAAGCAAATGCAGTTTGTTTTGATTTTACATCTGCATTTTTGACATGTTTCAAGGTGGTCAACTTTGACCCCTAATATCTAATGAAGAATAATGATTGAAGGAAAGCCCTCTTGCACACATACTTAGTGTACCTAAATGAGCTCTTGTTTCCAATGGAAGCCTCCTAGAAGATGGATTGATATTTTTTCAAAGTGGTGACTTGGTGAGCTTTAATTGGTGTTGAATAGGTGCAGTTGTAGAAATTCTTGAGTAAGCAACTTGGTCGATTAATATATTTCACCTTGAGATCCCTTTTGCCAAGTCATTTGTTGCACTACAATCTTGGGTCAAATTTCTACATGTCTATTCAATTTTGTGCCTCTAGGATAAGTTTTGATGGGTTATTTAATTGCTTTTTTATCGCAACATGGCAAAAAATGGTGTTCCGAAAAGTGTCAAATTTTTCAATTCTAATGACAACCCATTTCTTGTGTTGATCTAAAACCTCTATAGCTCCATTTTCATCAAAAATGAAGGTTATTTGATACATTCTTTTAATGCATTTCAGGTGTGGTAAAGACATCCCGAGGGCCAGTTTACAAAGGAGGTACTTGAATTTTAAAGGGTAGGAAAAATTTGAGGAAATGGGTTTTCTCTAAATAATTGATGATGCCCCTACACAATTTTTTGCAACTGTACGTGTCTTGGTTTGCTCGCAGTGAATTTCCTCCAAGTGGCATGCACGCGTAATTAGAAGTCACAAATTCTTCTAAAGTTTAAATGTTAATATTTAAAATATTTTGAACATTTTAAATATTGTGCAAATATAAAGGGGAAAATATAGAGTGCATTTCAAATGTTTTGGAGGACAAGCAAGTTTAATTCTCTTTTCTGATTGGTCCAAAAGCGGCTTGCACTACAAAACTCATTGCCCATCGCCATTTCTGAATAAAATGTAGAAAATAATCGATGCAATTTTTTCCAGTGATGAATCTTCATTTGGGCAGGTTATGCCAGGTTTTAATTTTTTCCAAGGTTCTCCAACCGTGTATTTTCATTCATAGCAGTGACATCGCCCATCTCTAGATGTTCTTTGTTTTCCTCTTGCATAACAAGCAATGAGTGATGGTGTATGTTCCCCATTGCCCATCATTGGTGAGCTTTTCTTTTCTCCCACTAGATGAGTGATGGGCAATGCTTTTTTTTAGTTTCATCGGGCATCGCCAATTTCCTTGTGCCTTTTTCACTTTACCGAGCTATGGGCGATGTGCTTGTTGGGGAAAGAGTTTGTTGGGCCCATGAAAGGCTTAAATTGAATGAGTAAATATGAAATATTTGAAGCCATCACAATTTTAAAGTAAAAAAAATAAAATGTAAAGGTGATAATAGAAAAGCACAGGTAAGATTTTGATTTTTTTCCCAATAAAGTGATTTCAAAATTTCACTTTTAAAATGCCTTGGCTGAAATATAAAGGAAGATGATAAATTTTACCAAAGGAAAATGTTAAAGGGAAAATGTTTTAAATAAAATATTTAAAACATCATGGGCACCATGGAAAATAAAAAGGTAAAGGTCCCTGTTATAAAGTGAGGAATTATTTTCTATCACTCATTGTGAGTTTCGTTGACATTCCCCTTTTCCAACCCTCGATCCCCGATGTGTATGTTGGAGGTAGCCTATGGTGGGCCCTACAGAGCATGTTGAAGGCAACATACTATAAAGAGTAAATGCCTTATGGAAATATATATTTTTTAAAATCCCCCTTTTCATCTAAAATGCAATTTTTTTTTAAATGAAAAGCACCGTAAATATTTGTGAGAGCCTGATTGGTTTGAAAGTAAAACTTTTAAAACAAATAGGTGAATGGTAGTAAAGGTGTGAGTGAAATATTTTACCTAGATGAATTTTGAAAAATTTCTTCACTTTTTTAGTGCATGAGTAAATCTTGTGTTCCTAATAATATTTTCACCAATAAGATGAAAGTTCTAAATATTGTTGGGCACATTTTGAAGAGGGCATTGGTAAAGTGAATAATAAATTTACTTTATGAACAAGGATATTTTTGCTTGGAAATAAAATAAGAGTGCAGTTACAACAAATAAAAGGGCAAGTGGAATAAAAGTATTTTTATGGATGAACAAAGTCATTTTCTATAGGGTAAATAGTGATTTTTCATGGGTAGGAAAAATTGGATATTGAAGAATCAAGGTGAATGAAGGCAAATGTAGAGGAAAAATTTGTTGCTGCAAAGGAGGAGAGAAGAGAGAGGATTTTCAATTTTCATGTTGAAGATTAGATGGAGATCAATCTGCCAGTTCTCAACTGTGGATGCATTTCAAGGCTGCTTCTTCTCTTTTATCTTCTCCTTCTCTTCTAATTGTAAGGATTCAATTTTGAAGTCTTTAGAGGTTTGGGTAGAAATTGCTCAAATTTGAAGCATACTGTAAAAGATGTAAATGAATGGACTAGTACATTGTCTTGGTTAGGGGTTATATGTGATAATCTTAAATTAGTTTTATAAAGTTACTAATATTGAAGCAAATTTTAATTCTGAGACAATACTCTCCTCTATATCCTCTTTTGCAAATTATAAATTAAAATATCAAGGTCTTTTCATTTATCTTTAATGGTTAAGTTGAATGTATGGCTATGTTTTGGATTTAACTCAAAGAGTTAATTAAATGCTTGAGGGGATTCACAGATTTGTAAAGAATTGCATAGGATTTGATAAGAAGTTTTGTTTCAGGCATAGTGAGTTCTCATATTGCAAAGCATTATGATAATAGTCCACATATTTTTGAATTGAATAGTTGATATATTACTAGTTGTTTCATATCTAACTCCATTTTCCCAAGTGATGAAGCACTAGTCCATTTGTGAACAATAATGAAACAATTGAGTTGATAATACCCCAGATTGGGGATTCAAAATGAGAATAAAGATTACAAAATCATTAAATCTTCCAATTATGATGTATGTGCTATAAAGAATCATTCATCTCCTAGCATTAGGTGGTTATTTGCTTAAAGGTTTGCCAAGCCTTCAGTAAATAATATATATTTGCATTCAGTAGGAATAGTTTTGTGTATAGAAGTGTTCTCCATTGTATAAATATCAACTAAACAGAATAAGGAACACTCTCCTTGGTCCCACAGAGCCTAAAGAGTAAGGGTAAGAGCTTGAAACTCTTTACTTGTTAATTTTCCATTGGCTTTGAAGTTTCTTGAGTATAAAGGTTGGCTACCCTTTAGAGGATTTCAAGGCTTAGCTAGGAAATGAACCAATAGGTAGTAGGGGTGGTGCTAGCGGAAGTGGTTATGTTGGAGGTCATGGTTGTGGCTTCAGAAGTAGAGGTGGCTACTCTGGTGGTGGTTCCAGTGGTGGTCATACCAAGGGTTCTGGAGGTGCCTCCAGTGGCGGTTCTAGAGGGTGTCCATCTAGCCCTTTATCTTATAATGACCCTATTTTGAATACTCTTCTTCAAAATATGGATAAGATGTGATGAATCTAGTTTTTGGTCCAATTTTGGGTAGAATCTATAGTTTATTTGTTGGCTATTATCATGAACTTTGATGTTAAATTTTGATATTTTCATAATGTTTCCCTCAAACCATAGACATTGGGCTTAAATCCTATCTCTGCAAGTTTTAATGACATTGACATATTATGTGGATTATCTATATTGATTTTACATGTGGTTAATGAATGTTCCTTAAGGTGGTTATAGATATGCAATTATTGTGCATACTGACATTGCCATCTAGATTTAATTTAAAGATGCTAAGTTGAGGAAGACACTGCCAACTGAGCACACACCATAATGTCTAACAAAGGAATCACTCAAGGTCAAAGGAGATCAACGACAGAAGATTCCTCATGCAACTGAATGTAACCTCCTTGAAGTGGAATTTAATGACTGAGCAGACATGGGAATTATTGTTGTGCTAAATCTATGTTTGGACCTACATATCTGACCAAATTACATGCATGTGTAATTGTCACCACTCCACTTTCTATGTTTTCCCTAAATGGCATCCTCCTAGTCGTGGAGTTGACTGTCTTGTTTAGATGATAGTATAAATAAATATTTGATGCTCCTTCCTTAAGAGGTTGCACAAATTGATATTGTACTTGCACTCTCAAGTTTTTAGTAATACATATACATTACTCTTTTGTACTCATGATTTACAGTGAATAAAATAAAGCTCTGAGTTCGAGCATCTAAGTTCTCATTAATTTTAGAGGATAATTATCCAAGGGGTCCCACTTGGTGAGTAATCTATCTTCTTATTTTAGCATTAGTCTAGTGTTACATATTGTTTAGTAATTAGTTAGAAATATGGCACCGACTATTCCTGCAGCCATTAGAATTTCATTCTATGACTGTTCCTGTAGACAAAGTAGTGCCTTGTTTTTTGCTTAGATTTTCATTCCTGTTATGCATTTTAGTTTGATGTAGTTGTTGATTGATGATTGGTATTTATGGTATTCCCTTCTACGCAATTTATTTTTAGCATTGCGATTTCCTTAGCTGTAGAATGAAATGGCTACTTTGAGTTCCTAGTGCACATACTGTGCTGACCCATTTCAAGTTCACATCCCTAGGTTGACAAGTTAAATGTACCTTCATGATGATTGAAATAGCTATTTAGGTTAGATTTCCAATCTTTGAATCATGGTTGTAAGGGCTTAGTTATTAAATCATTATAGGAGGCCAACATTTTTTGGCATCATTGTCGAGGTGGTGTCAAACTAGGGAGTCTTTTGGAGTCATTGGTAGTTTTTTTTATTGTAATGTTTTTGGACGTTGCACTTAGTATATCCTCATTTAGGAAGTAATGACCCCCCTTATTCTTTACCAATTCTTTGTGTGAGTTGGCTGATAGTGAGTGATACCACATGCATAGAGGAATGCGAAGGGATGCTTATGGAAGATTCCTTCCTAACAATCCTAATCCATTCCAACTAGTTGAATATCAAAACCTACCAAGAGAAGAAGAAGAATAATATCCATGCCCCTTTGGTAATGCGTTTCCTAATCTAACTAGCTTTGAAGTCTCCTCTGAACAGCAAAATTAGATTGAGAACCCCTTTTCTTTGGAGCTACATCAAGCAAGCATGGGTGATGCAAATAGGAATAAACCTAACCAGCCAACTTTTCCTTTCCCCATTGCCCATCAGAATGAAGTTGATAACATCAAGAACATCCCTCCTTCAACACACCCCAAGTTTTATGGACTTGTCACAAAAGATCCTAATACCTTTTTGTTTGAGTTTGACATACTTTGCAGGAGTTATGATTATACTACCGATGCCCATATGCTTAAGCTATTTCCCACCACTCTAAAAGAGGTTGCTTTAAGATGGTTCATGAGCCTAGGTAGAGATATTGTGGAAACTTGGAAAGACATGAAGACAAAATTCCTTGAGAAATAAAAGAAATATTGTAAAGGAAACAACATGAGAGAAGGTGACATTTTCAGGATGCAACAAAAGGAAGATGAGAGCTTAGAAGATTACATTGTAAGGTTTTTGTTTTTCCTACAAAATATCCACACCATAAACTTAATGAAGAATCAAAAAAGTTGTTTTTCTTGAGAGGAATCAATGATAGTTGCACTGATACCTTGGACCTCATGGGAGGAGGAGATATCTCCCAAGTTCCTTGGGAGGATATCAAGAAAATATGCCAAAACTACTCTACAACAGCTTCAAAGAATGGGAGAGCTTACCAATCTTCCATGGGTAAGTCAACTATCAGTGGAGTTTCAAGAATAGAGATTATTCATTTGTTGGAAAACTTAAAGAAAGACATTATAAATAATCTAGCTACTCAACTAGATACACTTCAGGCCAAGAAGAAGCAAGAGGAGTCAAAGGAAATGTTGATAGAGTATTTCCCCCATTGTAGAAAAAAGAAGAGGGACCGCAGATGCAAGATGATAGCTAATCTTAAAAGCAGCTAGATTCCACCTGAGTTCAAGCCAATCTAGATTGAAGAAGACCAAGTCTACTATGTTGCACAAAAGAAGCATTGGGCTCCAAGACAAGGTATGCCACCGGATCCACTTTCTTATGCTGGTCCATATTTTAATTCCTATTCATCTGGTAACCAATGGTAGCCTCCATATCCATCCAATTATGGAGGATATCTACCATATCCTTGGAGTAACCCTCCAAATGATTGGTCCAATAATCAAAGTTCTCCATCCCAGTGGCAACAACCTCAAGGGAATTGACAACAATTTCAAGAGCATTGGAAGCCACCTCCAGGAAATTGGCAACAAACAAATCAATGGAGAGGAGGACAATAATGGCCTACCCAGACAACCAGTTACATGAAACCACCTTCTCAACCCTAGCAACTTGCTATAATTCCTCCATATACTAATCCAAGCTCAAAGCACCTAAACCTGCTCAGCTACTAGCTCATCCCACACGCAATCCAAATAACAAACCACAACAACAACCTGCATACTCTGTTGATTCAAATCAATTCCCTGCATGTGCTATGAGTGTAATTGACATCCACTTGCAGTCAGGAACTACTCTACCAGCCCCTTCCAAGTCCATTATCACTGAACTTTGGTGGAAGAGGAAGAGGAACCTTTGAATGATCTCATTCAGCTAAGTGTACCTAAAAATCATGAACCAATCCAAGTCAAGAAGACTGAACAAGAACCACCATTTCCTCATAGATTGGAAGTTTCCAAGAAGAAGGAAGAAAAAGAGGATACAAATTTTGATATCTTGGATTAGTTGAAGCATATATGTGTCCAAAGACCTCTATTTCAAGCCATAAAGTGTGTTCTAATCTATGGCAAGGAAATCAAGAAAGGATGTCTCAAGAAGCTAGGTAGGAAAAAGGACCCAACTACAATTCATGTGGTGTGTAGTACCCCTCCATTTATGCATCTACTTTCTGTTGTTATGTTTTTACACTGTAGACTATGATACCTTGTTTGGATATTTTGATCGCTAGTTTTTGAGCGATAGTGGATTTACTCTGTGACATGATGATACATTGTTTGGTGATTATTGTTTTTAGACATGATTTGATATAGTGTAGATGTTTACTTTCAGTTGATTATTGTTATGTATATGTTATGATGGACTAATGGTTATTTATTTCGTCAGTTTGCTATGAAGTGTATTGGTGTGGAGAATGGAATCGCATCACTCGCTTGCGAGTGCCCTATGATATCTGTGATTTTCTCCGCATGGTGTGTCTGTTTAATGCTTTATATATATATATATATATATATATATATATATATATATATATATATATATATATATATATATATATATATATTTGTATGCATGTTATTGCTTGGTTGCAGGAATTGCAGGTACATGACACCGACTCCACCTGGGTACTCAGTCTGAGCGTGTCAAGACTCAACGGATACATTGATCAGGAGATAGTAGTTTGGTTCACCCTAGTCTAGTCTATAATCCTGGTCTTAGTACTTTGTCTATTTTAGTTCAGAGTCATAGGATTGTATGTCATCTTCTGTTTGGATAAATTGCTTGGAAGGTAAATTTGGTTAAATTTTAATGTTGGATTTCCTGTTTTAAATTATTGGTATTTAAATTAATGTTTAAATGTGGAAGAGATTAGTTGCTTAATTAATTAATTAATTAATTAGCTTATTTGGTTAAATGGTTGGTCTTAAAAAGATTAAACTAATTTAATTAAATTAATTAATTAATTAAATTAAATTATTAAGTGTGTAAACTATATTGTATTTGAAAATTAAAAAAATAAATAAAAATAAAATGCATGCAATTGAAAATTGTTTTTTTTTAATTTAAAATAAAATAAATTATTAGCATGCAAATTTGAATTGGCAAGATTGCCAAGAAGTGGAGAAGATATTTTTGCAACCATTTCTCGACATGTGTGCCAGTGCTTTAATTGAATATTGTTGGGGAAAAATTTGTTACGGAGGATATTTTGGATCTCAGGAAAAACACAAGGGTTATTGAATTTCCTCACGGGGAAACTATCAGAGCCTTTGCAAAAAAAAAAATTCTTACTGTGTAAAAATCATTATTTCTTAGAAATTGTTATCTCTCTGTATCTGGTTGTATATTTGTGGAAGATCCCTTGGAGGATCTTGGTGGTTGGTTAAGCTCTCTTAGAGTTGGGGATTTCTTTTGAAGAAGATTTTGGGAATTGAGCGCTACAGGAAAAAGATTCTTCTACAGGCAGTTATCATAGTACAGGTATTTTACTTGTTTGATATGTTTCTTTTATTTAAAAGTTTAAAAAAAAAAGAGAAATTGTTTTGTATTTTCTGTGATCTTCTCAGGAGTTTTGTTAACTTTTAATTAAATAGTAGGAAATAATTATGAATGAATTTTTTATTTATTATTGATTTAATCTGGTAAAGAATTGGGGGCATTACAGATTGGTATCAAAGCCAGGTTTACAAACACTGGACACTCTGGGTAATCACGAGCCCATTAGGTTGACCTAGTATGTAGTGTCGCAACTGTTAGCCTTGGTTGAATAGTATCTAAGACTCGTTATTGTTATGTGTAGGAACATGCCTAGGCAAGGAGGAAGAGGTCGTGGTAGAGGTCAAGGTAGAGGCCAAGGGCCAATCCCTCAGGTTACTCCCCCTCCTAGCCCTCATCACAGTGATCAGGCAGAATAGTTGGGTCAGAGAAATGAGGGATAGAATCCTGAACAGTCAGCAATAGAGGGTTCTCAAATACGTCCACTATTAGAGGAGGTCCTAGCTTGTCTTGGACCTAGAAAGGTAGATGAGTAGGAGGTTGTCAGAGAGAGAGATAGATCTCCTAGGAGAGTAGAGGACTCAACACATCAGGATGCTATCACTGCAGGTCATATGAGGGATTTATTGAGGGCACGTCCTCCTACCTTTGATAGTACGGGAGGTGGCTTAGAGGCTAAGACCTGGCTACTAGATTTGGGTAGATGCTTTGCCATGCACCCTTATGGTAGCAATCCTCGTGCCAGATGTGCTATTATGCACTTGAGAGGATTCGCCTCTACTTGGTGGCGCCTAGAGGAGTAGAAGCTCCATTTGGATATTGGTTCTGTGTCTTGGGAGATGTTTCTTGAGAGGTTTAGAGCATGGTTCCTGTCGGAACATTGGAGGTAGCGTAGGGCTAATGAGTTCCATGATCTACGTCAGTTAGCTCTTTCTGTAGAGCAATACAAATGTAGGTTCTATGAACTTAAGCAGTATGCTGGTATTGGCGATGATGAGCCTATGCTAGTACAACACTTTATCAGGGGTTTAAACACCCGCATCAGTGGTGGTGTCCAAGTCTTTGAGCCAAAGACTATGGAAGTAGCGGTGGAGAAGGCTCGCATTGTAGAGGAGAACCTTATTATGGCTTTAGGTGGGCACACAGGAGTGCAGATTGGGAGTGCTCCTATAGTAGGTTTTAGTCCACAGGGTGGACAGGTACAAACAGGTGGTTCATCTAGGAACCAACAGACACCCACAAAGGGTGGGAAGCAACAAAAATGAACACCTCAAAAGAACAATAACCCTCAACCACAACAACAAAATAGTCCTCAAATAGGAAAGGGTTGCAACTGGTGGCGTAATAAGCGCAATAGGCAAGATCAGCCTGCGCAGAGTGCTCATTCCACTATCAGTAGGAGTAGTTTTCAGCAGTCCAATGCACCTTTGGGTGGCAGAGGATTTGGTAGAGGCACAGGTACAGGATGCTATTCATGTGGGCAACAGGGACACATAGCTAGGCAGTGTCTGATGAGAGGTTCTACTGGATTTGGGCCTCGACCTATAGTTTCAGAGCCTACAGTGGGTGATGCAGGATGATCACATACAGTATATGCAATGGTTAATGACTGCCACGCTGATCACCAGAACACGGTGGTTGAAACTTCAGGTAAGTTACATGGTGTTAGTGTTTCTATACTTTTTGATTCTGGAGCCACTGACTCCTTTATTTCACCAACCATTGTTGACCGTTGTGGTCTTGTGGCGGTAAAGCAAGGTTGTAAGTGGCAAGTTGAATTCGCCTATGGGGTGAAAGTAGTAGTAGAAAACTTAGTACATAACTGTGAATTAAAAATTGGTACGTTAACTACTTTAGTAGATTTATATGTTACACCCTTAGGATCTTATGACATAGTTTTAGGTATGGATTGGTTAGCATCTTATCATGCTGTGATTGACTGTCGACTTAAGACAGTTAATTGCATTAATGATTTAGGTGCGAAAGTGGAAATCGTAGGTATTCAAAGACCTATCTCTTTGCGGATGATATCTGCTATGCAATTAAAGAGATGTCTACGTCAAGGATGTCAATTGTTTGCAACAACAGTTACTGATCTAGAAGAGGGTGAGAGTCGAGAGGTATCTCTTGATGATCATCCTATTCTTAGGGAATTCACAGATGTGTTTCCTGATGACATTCCTGGAATGCCACCGAAGAGGGATATTGACTTTAGAGTTGACCTAGTTCCTGGAGCTGAGCCTATATCTAGGGCTCCATATAGAATGACGACTCAAGAGTTAGAAGAACTTCAAATTCAGTTAGAGGAATTATTAGAAAAGGGTTTCATTCATCCTAGTTTTCCCCTTGGGGAGCACCTGTTATCTTCGTAAAGAAGAAGGATGGATCTCTTAGGTTGTGCATTGACTATCATCAATTGAACAAAGTTACGATTAAGAATCATTATCCTTTGCCTAGAATCGATGATCTTTTTTATCAAATTAAGGGAGCTAATGTGTTCTCTAAAATTGATTTAAAATCTGGTTACCATCAATTGCGTATAACAGAAGCAGACATTCATAAAACTACTTTTCGAACTTAATATGGGCACTACGAATTTACAATAGTACCATTTGGGTTAACGAATGCACCATCAGTATTCATGAGTTTAATGAATGGTGTTTTTCGTACATACCTTGATCATTTTTTCCTGGTATTTCTCGATGATATATTAGTTTATTTGAGAAACATGAAGGAACATGAAGAACATTTGAGGCAGGTATTGCAGTGTTTAAGGGAAAATCAATTATATGCGAACCTGAAGAAGTGTGACTTCTTTCAACTTGAAATAAAATACCTTGAACACGTGATATCTGGAAAAGGTATCGCTATGGATCCTTCAAAGATCCAAGCTATTGTAGATTGGCCCGCGCCTACTAATGTAGGTGAAGTTCATAGTTTTATGGGTCTAGCTGGCTATTATAGGTGTTTTGTAGAGGGGTTTTCTAGGATCGGTCATCCTATTACTTCTCTTCAAAGGAAAGGGAAGAAGTTTGTTTGGACAGAACAGTGTCAGTTGGCTTTTCAGACTCTTAAAGAAAAGTTAACTAATGTGCCTATACTTATTGTTCCTGATCCTACTAAGGATTTCGTAGTCTGTACAGATGCATATTTAGAAGGTTTAGGAGTAGTTTTGATGCAAGATGGGCGTGTGATTGCTTATGAGTCTCACAAACTCAAAGATCACGAATTAAACTATCCTACTCATGACCTAGAACTAGCTGCAGTAGTGCATGCATTAGTTCGATGGAGCAATTTTCTACTAGGTCATCATTTTGAACTTCATACTGATCACCATAGTTTGCAATATATCTTTACGTAGCCTAACTTGAATGCTAGGCAGAGACGGTGGATGGAGTTCTTGTGTGAGTATGATTTTGAAGTGAAATATGTTCAAGGCAAAGAGAACGTAGTGGCTGACGCTCTTAGCCGACGTCGACATGAGATCTCCGCTACTACTCTCGAAGTAGATTTGAGAGGTCAAATAGTAGTTGCACTTCCTACTGATAGATTATATCAGGAAGTGAGGTTGGAGATTGAATCTGGTAGACCTTTAGAAGGTCGATTTACAGGGTATGTCCTAGAATCGGATGGTATATTACGGCATTTAGGTTGTATTTATGTACTACATGTAGAGAGTCTTCGCACATTAATTTTGACCGAAGCTCATCGAGCTCCGTATTCAGCTCATCTAGGAGTCAAGAAAATGCATGCCGATCTTCGGCAATTGTATTTCTGGCCTGGTATGAAATGTGACATTGTTGATTATGTGTCGAGATGTCTTGAATGTCAGCGAGTTAAAGCTAAGCATCAACATCCTACTGGATTATTGCAGCCACATCTCATTCCTGAATGGAAATGGGATATTATATCCGTTGAATTTATTGTAGGGTTACCTACGTCATCACGTCGACATGATGCCATTATGGTAACTGTTGACTGATTGACTAAAGTAGCTCACTTTTCACCTAAATGCTCTTCATACAATGCTTCATCTGTAGCTAGGATATTTATGGAGGACATCATTAGGTTACATGGGATTCCTCGTAAGATTATATCGGATAGAGATCCTATATTTACTTTAGCCTTATGGACTTCATTACAACATGCTTTAGGTACACAGTTGAACTTTAGTTCAGCGTATCATCCTCAATCCGATGGTCAAATGGAACGAGTTAACCAAATATTAGAGGATATGCTTAGGATGTACGTTATGGACCAACAGTCACATTGGGAGGATTATCTGTACTTAGTAGAATTCGCTTATAATAACGGATATCAGAGTTCCATAGGTATGCCACCATTTTAGGCATTATACGGTCGTCCTTGTTGAACTCCACTGAGTTGGGATCGACTTGAGGATAGAGTGCTACTTGGACCTGAAATGCTTCGAGATATGGAGCAACAGGTTGACCGTATTAGAGAACATTTGATTGCAGCTCAGGATAGGCAAAAGAAATATGGCGATCTGCATAGGATAGATCGACAGTTTGCTGTAGGTGATAGAGTGTTTCTTCAGGTGCAACCACGAAAGAGTCCAATCCGTTATGGAAAAGGCTCTAAGCTTGCGCCATGTTTCGTAGGACCATTCGAGATTTTAGAGAGAATTGGTCCCGTGGCGTATCGACTCGCCTTACCACCCAGTTTGTCTCGTATTCATGATGTTTTTCATGTATCAGTTCTTAGACCATATCATCCCGACATATCTCATGTGCTTGATTGGAATGCGTTACAGGTAGAGGACGGGCAGCTGGGTTTGGAGCCCATGGCCATTCTATAGCACCAGACACTCGCTCTCAGGGGTCGAGACGTTGATCAGGTGAGGGTCCAATGGGATCCTAGCCATGAGGCTTCAGCTACCTAGGAGGATGCGACACGCATGAGGGAACTTTATCCCTATCTATTCGCAAGATTTTAGGAGCAAGCCTGATCCTAGGGGGGGAGGATATAGTACCCCTCCATTTATGCATCTACTTTCTATTGTTATGTTTTTACACTATAGACTATGATACCTTGTTTGGATATTTTGATCGCTGGTTTTGAGCGATAGTGGATTTACTCTGTGACATGATGATACATTGTTTGGTGATTATTGTTTTTAGACATGATTTGATATAGTGTAGATGTTTACTTTCAGTTGATTATTGTTATGTATATGTTATGATGGACTAACAGCTATTTATTTCGTCAGTTTGTTGTGAAGTGTATTGGTGTGAAGAATGGAATCGCATCACTTGCTTACGAGTGCCCTGTGATATCTGTGATTTTCTCTGCACGGTGTGTTTGTTTAATGCTTTATATATATATATATATATATATATATATATATATATATATATATATATATATATATATTTGTATGCATGTTATTGCTTGGTTGCAGGAATTGTAGGTACATGACACCAACTCCACCTAGGTACTCAGGTCTGAGCGTGTCAAGACTCAATGGATACGTTGATCGGGAGATAGTAGTTTGGTTCACCCTAGTCTAGTCTATAATCCTGGTCTTAGTACTTTTTCTGTTTTAGTTCAGAGTCATAGGATTGTATGTCATCTTCTGTTTGGATAAATTGCTTGGAAGGTAAATTTGGTTAAATTTTAATGTTGGATTTCCTGTTTTAAATTATTGGTATTTAAATTAATGTTTAAATGTGGAAGAGATTAGTTGCTTAATTAATTAATTAATTAATTAGCTTATTTGGTTAAATGGTTGGTCTTAAAAAGATTAAACTAATTTAATTAAATTAATTAATTAATTAAATTAAATTATTAAGTGTGTAAATTATATTGTATTTGAAAATTAAAAAAATAAATAAAAATAAAATGCATGCAATTGAAAATTGATTTTTTTAAATTTAAAATAAAATAAATTATTAGCATGCAAATTTGAATTGGCAAGATTGCCGAGAAGTGGAGAAGATATTTTTGCAACCACTTCTTGACATGTGTGCCAGTGCTTTAATTGAATATTGTTGGGGAAAAATTTGTTACAGAGGATATTTTGGATCTCGGGAAAAACACAGGGGTTATTGAATTTCCTCACGGGGAAATTATCAGAGCCTCTGCAAAAAAAAAAATTCTTACTGCGTAAAAATCATTATTTCTTAGAAATTGTTATCTCTGTATCTGGTTGTATATTTGTGGAAGATCCCTTGGAGGATCTTGGTGGTTGGTTAAGCTCTCTTAGAGTTGGGGATTTCTTTTGAAGAAGATTTTGGGAATTGAGCGCTACAGGCAAAAGATTCTCCTACAGGCAGTTATCATAGTACAGGTATTTTACTTGTTTGATATGTTTCTTTTCTTTAAAAGTTTTAAAAAAAAAGAGAGAAATTGTTTTCTATTTTCTGTGATCTTCTCGGGAGTTTTGTTAAATTTTAATTAAATAGTAGGAAAGAATTATGAATGAATTTTGTATTTATTATTGATTTAATCTGGTAAAGAATTGGGGGCATTAATATATATATATATGATATTGAATATGTATTTTAATAGATATAATTATTTATGTATGTATATATATATTAAAATTATATATATATATATAATTATATTTATTAAGGTAGGAAATTATTTTTAATATTTTAAAGTTGTATAATTTTTTTTCTTTAAATAATATTGTAAGTGAATTTTTGGATTATTTGAAAGTAAATTTTATTTGAGTTAATTTAATCTCATGCAAATTATATTGTTTGAAAGGATTTAGTATATCCTAAAGTAGATGTGTTATCTTCTTTTAAAATGTTTTGAACTTTGTTCTTTGTTGGGCAAATTGGGAAAGTTTTCAAATGATCAAGTCTTCCAGACTAACTTATTATTGTGGGGATTCTGTTTGTTAAGCTGAAGTCATTTCTTGGCTAAGATTGTGTACAAGAAATTATATGACACTTAGATACCTGATTTTTGAGAACGTTGACATTGATGTTTATTATGAATGGTGTTGAAATTGTCTGATGTATGTTGTACACCTTGTAAACCTTAGTCAGAGAACCTAGACACCTTGTTACGTTTAGGGGAGTGGCTTTTTGTAAGGGCCGACACACAAAGTGGTGTCAGGGTAACTTACAAAGAGTTAGTAGCTCAGTGACAACTAAGAACACAGTAGTTAGATTAAAACTCTTAACAAAATGCTTATGCCTCACTTATGACTCTTGAGCTACTTCATTCTTGAGTATAAGATGAGAAGTCCTGGAATGGCAAATCGATGTCTTGTTTCTTTAAGAGACATTCAATTCCACAATAGTATGCAATAGGGGCCGGGTTTCGTAAGAGGTTACCAGGGTAACCCAAGGATTGGGGGCCGGAACCTAGGAAGAAACACTAGGGTAACCTTTGCAACATTGTGATGACACTCCACCTAGAATAACAGTTAACCTTGTATTAGTAATTCATTCAATTGTCAAAATCTGGAAGCAATGTAACCAATAGTCTGTTGTGTACTAGTGTCTAGGGTTAGTAGATTAGGTCTAGGTAACCTTATTACTATCTCCTAGCATGTGGGGTGGATCTACGGGTACCACATGGTTGGGTGGAACGTGCACCTTACTCTGTTGGGTCCCCAGTTTGATCATGGCATCTAGAGCTTCATGGATGGAGAGCTCGCACTTGGAAAATTATGAGTATTTCATCATTGTATATTGTAAATTTGTATTGTAAAACATCCCTCAAATGTTGAGAGGTGAAAACTTGTGATTGTAATTCATTATTGAACTACCTCATCAGATGGATGAGTATTGTAAATATTATCAAATGCAATGGATGAAACAAATTTGTATTTTATGTTATCTTGAATGGAAAATTTAATGTTATGCAATGTTTATCTTTATGTTATTATTTATTATGTGCAATGTGAAATACTTAAGTCAATTATGGTAACTCAAAGTAGTGTAACATCGCTTAGCTTAATGAATGTATGCGATTAATTAACTTAATATTAATACTTTTAAAAAAAAAATCACTTTTATACACTATTGCAACATTCTTAGGTTATTAAGACGGGGCATTAGATGGTGGGATAGCTAGCTGACATCATGCTAGGAAAAGTGACTATCCCCAAGTATAATAGCCCAGATAGTCCTATGGTAGAAATTGTTATAAATGAGGTCCAAGTAAAGAATGCTCTGATTGATTTAGGGGCAGCAATAAATGTAATGACCAAAGACATCCTGCAACAACTATACATTGCGAGCATGAGATCTACTCCTACTATCATGCAACTTGTTGATAGCTCTACTATTAAGCCTAATGGTGTAGTGGAGGATCTTACAGTATTTTTAGACTCCTGGGAGTACCCAGCAGACTTTATGATTCTTTCTCCTAAAGATACATTAGGCGGGTATCCCATTATTCTTGGAAGGCCTTGGTTGGCAACTACAAATGCATACATTGGATGTCATTCAGGTGACATGACCATTTTAGATGGGAGGAGCACTAAAATTTGTGTTATTTATCCGCCTTCTCAGCCATCTCATGATGAAGATAATCTTATATGGCCACATGCTGGTGAAGAGGCCGAGGAAGTTAATTTTGTGGCACAACTTATGATGCTAGGAAGAATCTCTTTCATGTAGCTCTGAGATGAGGATGAATTATTGGCTAACATCATTCAGAACCGTTGTGAAGTGGAGGAAACATCATCTTCTCATTCTGCTACTCCAGTCAAGACACTTCTACCCGCTCTTCTTGCAACCATTATTCTTATAGACGTTCTTCCTGCAACCATTCTTCCTGTAGCCACTATTCCTGCAGACATTCTTCCTGTAATCACTATTCCTATAGACAAACTTCCTCTAGTAATAGGTATGTCCCATACATTTCTTCCATATGAACTAAAGGTACCATGTGCTAATGAAGCAGCCATGATAGAGTTAACTACACAAGTATAGGTGTTAGAAGGAAAATATTTGAATGTTAATAGTAAATTAAATGAAGAACAACAATTGTTATTGGAAAACTTATTAAGGACCCATAACCATGCATTTATGTTGGATTATCATGATATGAAGGGATTAGACGCTAAACTTTGTACACACAGAATTTACATCAGAGATGATTGCACCATAGTTAGGTAGCCACAAAGAACAATTAACCCTACACTAAGAAATTGTAAAAGGGGAACTGTAGAAATTACTAGATGTGGGATTTATCTATCCCATTTCAGATATTCAGTGGGTATCTCCATTGGTGATTATTCCCAAGAAAGGAGGGAAATGGTGAGTTTGTGTTGATTATAGGGAACTTAATGTTGCCACCAAGGAGGACCACTTTCCCTTACCCTTCATTGATCAAGTTTTGGACACACTTTCAGGAAAGCAATACTTTTCTTTTCTAGCTAGATTCAACAGCTACAATTAGATCCAAATTGTACTAGAGGACTAGGGGAAGACCAAATTTACTTGTCCATGGGGGACCTAGGCCTATTCAATACTCCCATTTGGCTTATGAAATGCGCCTGCAACTTTTCAAAGGGAAATCATTAGCATATTCTCAGACATTTCTTATGATTGATGGAAATTTATATGGTTGACTTTACCACTTATGGTGTTGATTTTAATCAAGTGTTGGAAAATCTTAGGAGAGTCCTACAGAGATGTGAAGACCAAAACTTGTCCTTAAATAGTGAAAAGTGCTTCATGATGATGCAGAAAGGTGTAGTTTTTGGCCACTACATCTCTCATAAGGGAATTCAAGTAGATCCTGCAAAGATTGAGGTAATCACAAATCTTCCCACACCTGCCAAACAAAAGGATGTTAGGAGTTTCTTGGGTCATTCAAGATATTATAGGAATTTCATCAAGGATTTTAGTAAGGTAGCAGTTCCATTGTATACTCTTCTCACTAAAGATGTTGAATTTTAGTGGATTGAAGCCTATGACAAGGAATTTTCTAACTTGAAGGTAGCTTTGACTCATGCTCTTGTACTCAAAGGACCTAATTGGGAGCTTCCTTTCCACATACATACTGATGCATCATATTATACCATAGGAGTAGTCTTAGGATAGAAAGAAGGAGCTACTAAAAATGGCATTTACTTTGTCAACAAAAAATTACAAGGAGTTGAGCTCAATTATATAGTGACAAAGAAAGAAATGTTGGTAGTAATCTATGCACTGAACAAATTTAGACATTACATAACAAGCTAGCAAATCTTTTTTGCACACTGATCATGCAGCCATTAGATATCTCATGAATAAACCTTTGATCATAGGTAGGTTGTCAAGATGGTTATTGTTGATGTAGGAGTTTGATATAACCATTGTGGATAAGCCAGTGAAGGCAAATGTTGTTGGATATTTTCTTTCAAGGCTGACTACATCATAAGACAATTAGCCCATCGATGACACTTTTCCTAATGAGAATCTATTCTACCTCAGTATACAAACACCCTGGTATGCTAACATAGAAAATTATTTTGTCATTGGTAGAGTTCCTTCTCACTTCTCTCCAAAAGAGAAAAGGGCACTCATTAAAAAATATTTTCCTTTCTCTTGGATTGTTGGATGTTTGTTTTATATTGGACCAGACCATGTCATGAGGAGATGTATGAGACAAGATGAGACATATGAAATTTTACATGCATGTCACAATGAACCATGTGGAGAACACTTTGCAGCCAAGAGGACATCAATGAATATTTTGAACACGAGATATTATTAGCCAACACTCCACAAGGACGCAAGAAGGTATACCATAAAATGTGATAGATGTCAAAGAATGGGTAGACCAACCAGATTTGATAAGATGCCAATGTTCCCTCAGGTAGTAATCACTCCCTTTGACAAGTGGGGATTGTATTTTGTGGGACCCATTGACCGTCCATCAAATGGTAAGTCTTATATATTGGTATGCATTGATTATGTGACAAAGTGGGTAGAAGTTAAGGTCATGAAGCATGCAAGAGATAACAAGGTTACAAAATTTCTTTATGAGGAGATTTTCACAAGATATGGAATCCCAAGAGAAATAGTGACTAATCAAGGGACTCAATTCACATCAACCCTTGTTGCAACACTAGTTAATGAGTACAACTTAAGGCATGGGAAGTCTACTTCTTATCACCCCAAGGCTAATGGACAAGTTGAGGTGACCAACAAAGAAATTGAAGCCATTCTGACCAAATGATAACTATTCATAGAAAGGATTGGGAAAATAGATTACCAGAAGTTGTTTGGGCCTATAGGACAACTTGGAAAACAACTATAGGCTTCACTCCATTTGAGTTTTTGTATGGAAAGATAGCCATGATGTCCCTTGAATTTTAATATAAGACTCTTCAGACTACAGTGGATTTGGGGATGGAAATTTTTGAGGCACAAAGAGAAAGAATTATGCAGCTAAATGCTTTGGATGAGATAAGAAGAGTAGCCCTGTAACATACAGAGGTAGTGTAGAATTAGAGAATCAAGTGGAATAAATTTTTTATCAAGAATAAGAAATTCCAACCAGGATATTGGGCCTACTCTATGACTCAAGATATTAGGAAAATGTAGGAAAATTGCAGACAAGGTGGCTTGGACCATATGAAGTTGATGAGGTCTTTCCTAATGGATCTATTCAGATTACTACCATTGACCTCATCAGATTCAATTTACTTTTCAATGGTCATCGCCTAAGATTATATCACAAGCCAGCTTCCAAAGAAGAGTTCCTACAACAATTCACCCAACATCCAACACCTGAGCTTCCTGCAACCGAAGGAAGTGGACCTAGTGTCCCTCCTTCTAGCTAATTAAGGTATGTATTTCTCATAATAAATACTTCCACTTACATGGAAGTCCATTTCTTCACCCATCTGCCCATCCACCCATCCACCCATCCATCACCACCTTTCTCTCTCTTCCATCACTTCATTCCACTTCATCTACATTAATTGCTCAATTTATCTCCCTAAAAAGAGAACAATACTTTCTCCATAATATTTGCAATGAATCCTCCACACATTCAGGTATGTGCACATTAATCACTATCTTTTAATCATATTTTAAGTGCATTCATTTAGTCACTGTACATTAGTATAGACATTCACATAGCATGTCATTATTCCTTGTCACATCACCATTCCCATCTTGCATGTGCAGACACATGTCCAAATTTAGGTTGGGGGGAAAGAAAAAGATGAAAAAATATTGCCTATGTTTCAATTTATGCTAGGCTACCTTAGAAAATTTAAAATGAGCTGATTTGAAATTTGAGTGAGAGGGCGACTTGCATGTGTGAAGTGACATTAATTGCAGCTACCATTTCTTACCATCATAATTCTCCTTTATCACTCCCTTTTTTCCATTATTGACTCTGTCGTAATCTTGAGTTGCAAGCAAAAAGGTGAAACAAAAGAAAGGAAATTTAGTCGATATTGACATTAGAAATTTAGTAGGTATTGTAGGAAGGTCAACTTGATTTTCAAATGGGAATTACAGGAAAGAAATTATAGAGAATTTGTTTGATTGAAGACAATGGGAGGTGGGTTAATTCAAAACAAATCCACAATGCATCATTTTTTATTGCAGGATGCACAATGCCTGGCCGAATTTAGAAACTATGGATGGTTAGATTACTTTCTAAACCTAGATGGATTTGATGAAACCATTTCCCTTGAATTTTCTCAAACATTTTCTAAAGGAAAAGCCATAATAAAAGGGTTGGAAGTTGTGGCAACTGAGGAAAGAATTGCAAAGGTCATAGAGTTACTTGTTGATGGTGAAAATTACCCTACTTTCAGAGATACCAGATTAGGTAAGGTCAAATTTACAGAGCCGAACGAACCCCCATTAAGCATAGATAAACAAGGTTCAAAGAGAATGTCTCTGCCCAAGCCATGGAAGGAGATAGCTATTTATGTTATCAAATACATCACCTATGAGGGTCGCCAGTCAAATTTGCATTTTGTGCACTTCAAGCTTTTGAATCACATGAGACACAAAAGGAAGATGAATGTGCCTAACATGCTATACAATATTCTCTCAATCATGGTGGCTGAGACCCAAAAAGGTAGGGATAATTTTGTTTCACACCATTTTCTAATTAAATTGCTAGTTGAAAAGTCTCTACATGATGTATCTGGAATGACTTGGGAATAATTTATAAATGTTGATCAAATTAGACCTCAGCGCTTGTAACCTAGGGTTTTACCTCAACCCCATAGGTCTAGTAGAAGATTGAGCATGGTTGAAGCCACTCTTGGTGCTTCAACCTTTGGCACAAGCTCTAGTGTGAACCCTCCTATAGTAGAAGAAACCATAGAAATTAGTTCTTCTGGAACAAAGCACTTAGAAAAAGAAAGCTCTTCATCAAATTCTAATGACAACATTGCACTTGAAATCTTGATGGAAACTAGGGCACAACAAAGAGAAGTAAAAATGAGAAAAGGGAAGGTAAAACATAACCTATAGAAAGAAAGGTGCCAAGTTCTAAGAAGAGGAAGGCTAACACTATTCATCCTGCAGCCAAAGAAAAATATGAGAGACCTCCCAAGAAATCAAGACCAGCTGGGCCAACAATTGGTACACCTCCGCAATAAATCCCTAAGTCTGGTGAGACATTACATGAGGACGCTAAAGCTCAAATGGGGTAGGAGAGTGTTGAAGAAGAATACATATTTGAGAGAGCAGCAAATATAACACTGGTCAATCTTTCTAACATTGCAGAAGAGTTTGAGGAAAATCAGGATTTCGTGCAACATAAGCAAGAAGTCTTGTAGCAATAGTAAAAACCAGAGCAAGAGTTCCTACAACCACAAATAGAAGTGGAAGAATAAATAGTACCCTTGCAGCTAGAGATAACTAGATAGCTTGAGTCCATGCAGATAGTGCTATATGAGGAGTCACCATCGACAAAAAGACTGGTAGGAATTCATAATCCTTCTGATTTTACAGTACATATGGCAATTTTGAATTTATGGAAAGAAACACAAAGGAAGGAAGAAGAATGGAAAAAGGAAAAATAGAAATCAAAGAAGGAAATCCAAAAGAGGGATGAGGAGATTAAAGATAAGGATGTATAAATTTCCACCCTAAAGCAGAGGGTGGATGATATGGCAAACTTGGTACCACAAATTTTAAAATGTAGGACCCCTCCAAGGGTCTATTCTCTACACCTGAAAGAGAAATATCTCTTTTAAGTTGTCAAGGATTTCCTTAGGTTTGAATCATTCTATTGACACTCCTAATGAATTTTTCAATGCTTATAGGATTGCCTGACCTAAAATGAAGAATTTGTTGTGTGAGTTTTATTTGCATAATTATGTTGTAACTCAAGACCATGATTGGAATCTGCTATTGTATGTTGGGGATGTCCAATTGATGGCATTTATGTCTTGGGTGCAAAATGATATTAGTTGGGGACAACAGCATGGGGCTTATAAGTAATTGGAGTCTAACATCCCTTTGCCCATTAGGGTTGAATCAAGCATCCCAAGGGATATTTATAGAGAATGGAAGAGAATGCTTCTCAGACCTAGTTATGGAAATAGGATTATGCCCTAGATTGAGGCAGTTTACAGTGAGTATGAGGTAAAGGCAACAAAAAAGGAGGAAACTATAAGAATATGTCTATCACAAAGATGGAATAGCCTAACTAATGAGTTGAAGCAGGTTGAGCCTCATTCCATCCACAATTATGCTACAACACTAAAAAGGATTAATAGGTATATTCATATTGGGAGAACGAAAGGTTGATTTTGGCTTCCCCTAACTTTCCATCCACCCATTCTCATGTGGCCTGTGCCAAAATTCAGATTCTACTAGTATCACATTGTTGCAGAAAAATAGAGATATAACAGATTTGAAAGATTAGGAGGATTATATTGGGATCTTGATTCATGCACAACAACCATTGATGTTGGATAGCTATCAATTGCAAATTTTAGAGCTTTGACCAAGTAGAAGAACAACCCTTCCTCTACTAGAGGACCAACAAAATGTAAGTTTTTGGGGAGTGATGATCCTCATTTTTGGTCAAACCATAGACATTGGGCTTAAATCCTATCTCTGCAAGTTTTAATGACATTGGCATATTATGTGTATTATCTATATTTATTTTGCATGTGGTTAATGAATATTCATTAAGGTGGTTATAGATATGTAGTTATTGTGTGTATTGAATTTTCCATGCAAATTTAATTTAAAGATGCTAAGTTGAGGAAGACACTGCCAGTTGAGCACACACCATAATGTCCAGCAAAGGAATCACTCAAGGTCAAAGGAGGTTGATGGAAAAAGATTCCTCATGCAACCAAATGTAACCGCCTTGTAGTGGACTTTAATGAATGAGTAGACATGGGTGTTATTGCTATGCTAAATTTGTGTTTGGACCTACATGTCTAACTAGATTCCATGCATGCATAACCACTGCCACTCCATTTTCTCTATTTTCCCTAAATAACATCCTCCCAGTTGTGGAGTTGACTACCTTTTTTAGTTGATAGTATAAATAAAGATCTGATGCTCCTTCCTAAGGAGGTTACATGATTTGATATTGTAATTGCACTCTCAAGTTTCTAGTAATACAGATACATTACTCTTTTGTACTCGTGATTTATAATGAATAAAATAAATTTCTGAGTTTGAGCATTTGAGTTCTCATTAGTTTTAGAGGATACTTATCCAAAGGGGCCCACTTGGTGAGTAATCCATCTTCTTAGTTTAGCATTACTCTAGTGTTACTATTTAGTAATTAGTTAGAAATCTGGCACTGACTGTTGCTGCAGCGACTAGAATTCAATTCTATGACTATTCCTATAGCCAAAGTAAATAGAGTAGTTCCTTGTTTTTTGCTTAGATTTTCATTCCTCTTATGCATTTTAGTTTGATATAGTTGTTGATTGATGATTGGTATTTGTGATATTCCCTTCTAAGAAATTTAATTTCAACATTGTGAGTTCCTTAGTTGTTGAATGAAATGGCTACTTTGAGTTCCTAGTGCACATACTGTGCTAACCCATTTCAAGTTCACGTCCCTGGGTTGAAAAGTTAAATGCACCTTCATGATGATTGAAATATCTATTCAAGTTAGATGTCCAATCTTTGAATCATGATTGTAAGGGCTTAGTTATTAAATCATTGTAGGAGGCCAACAAGATGCAGAGCCAGTTAGCGAGTCTCTCCTAGGTTTTTGTCTAGCCTATCTTCCAACCCTTCTTCCAACATAGTGTATTGGAAATTGCAATCATAAACACTCCCTTCCCTCAAGGAATGAAGATTCCTAAATTTGAGTAATATGGCAGCAAAGGGGACCCACAAACACATGTGTCTACCTTTAATGCCTTGTGCACATATTTCTTCCATCATGATGCCTTGATGGCCAAACTGTTTCCCTAATCTCTCAAGGATACAACCACTAGTAGAATTTGGAAAATAAATGACTATGCGACTAAAACTTTTAGTCATGTGACTAACACTAGTAGTATTTGGAAAATAAATGACTAATTTGGTCATTGGGTAAAATCACAACAAAATGACTAAATAAATAACTAAATAAATGTGCTCATTATTAAAATCTTGTCCATAATTTTCATTTTAGTGTGAGAATTTTGTTAGGGTTAGGGGTGGAATTATGGTTAAGGTTAGGGTTTGGATTATAATTATAATAGGTTTTAGGTTAGGAATAAGGCTTTGGTTAGTGTTAAGGGTAGGGTTGGAATTACTATTAAGCCCTAACCCTAATTGAAGAAACCCTGATTCTAACACTAATCATAACCTTAAGTGAACACTATCCCTGATTGAATTGTAACCTTAACCCTAATTAATTAATCACAAACCTAATTCAACCCTAACCCTAACCCTACCCCTAACCCAAATTGTAACCTAACCCTAATAGTAAACCTAATTGAACTATATACCTAACCCTAATTAATCCCTAAGTATAATCCTATTTGAACCCAACCTAACTAAACCCAAACCATAACCCAAACCCTAATTTACCATTAACCCTAATGCTAACTTTGAGATTTATTTTAGAACCCTAAACCTAATTAACTTTAACCCTAATGCTAACCCCAAGATTTATCCTAGAACCCTAATTAAACCCTACCCTAATTGAATTTTAATCTTAAGATTAAATGTAAACCTAATCATAACCCTAATTGAACTTTAAACCTAAGCTTTATCCTAATTCTAACCCTAATTGCAAAATGCTAATGTAATATTTTAACCCTAATTAAATCCTAACACAAATTGCACTCTAACCCTAATTAAACCTTGATTGAATGCTAACCCTAATTGAACCCTAAATATAATCCTATCTCTAACCCTAATTGAACTCAAATTTTGATTGTGACTTTAATTCATGTCTAATCCTATTTGAACCCTAACCCTAGTTGAATCCTAACATTTATCATAATAAAATCTAATTGAACATTAACCCTTTTCTAACCCTAATCATGATAAGAATAATTGAATCCTAGTCATAACCATAATTCAATCTTAATTAAACCCTAATTGTAACATAACCCTAATATTAATTAACCCCTAATTGTATCCCAATCGTAATAATCTTGATCATAACCTTATATGAAACCCAATTGTAACCCGCAGCACAAGCTTAATCATAGAGTAGTAACCCAAAATCGAATTAACCCTAATTGTAACCTTAACCCTAATATAATCCTATACCTAATTCAACCCTAACCCTAACCCCACACCTAACCCAAATTGTACCCTAACCCTAACCCTAATAGTAACCCTAATTAAACCCTAGCTAAATTCATAATTGACCCCTAACCCTAATTGTATTGTAACTATAATTGAGTTGAAACCATACTTGGATCATAACCCTAATTGAGTTGTAACTTTTATTCTACTCCTATTTGAACCCCAACTATAACCCTAACCCCAAGGCTTATAATAAAACCTAAACCTAATTGAACCCTTACTCATAAATAAAATGGAGAGGGAGATATAGATAAGATATAGAGGTGGATAGAGAAAAAATAAACTAAACTCCTATAATAAATTTACTATTACAAATATATAATTTTGTGTAATGAAAAATTATATTTAAAATATATATTTATTGAGTGAATGCTAATTGAGACCTTTGTTACATAAACATCATTTGCTAAATGACCTACCAATTGACCTCATGTACTACACATATGTTTGAAAAAATACACCAAATTTTTCTCTAATTATCCTTCCATACCTCTTTGGGGTACCTATTACACACCAAGGTGCAATTGCTAGTAATATATATATATATATATATATATATATATATATATATATTTAACATGTCAAAATGTGCTCATTATTAAAATGGCCATAATTTTGATTTTAATAAACATACTCTAAAACCTTCCTCAAGACCTTATTTTCAATGCCCACCAAAATGGTGAAGTGAAAGCACTTGATTTTGGATTGCAGAAGACCCACAACACAGTAGTCCCTATCACATTCAAAATCCCAATGAAGTTGTAAGTAGTAGTAAAATATGTTTACATCATAGAAATAGCTTAGTTGTCAATACAAATTTGCATAAGTGGGAACTGAATGCAGACACCAATAACTTATATGGCACCATAAGCAAGAAGTAGGTAGCTTGCAATATCCTAAAAAAGAGCCAATATCTATTTCTCCCCTTTAGCATTAGATAGAGCTTTCGTCATTACAACAACAATACATGTAGAAAACATAATCATTTATAATCAATTCATTGTTGTTTACAAATATTGTGGTGCAGGATCATGCATCTAGATCATCACTATTTGGGATGAAATTGTATTTTGACATTTTTTAAAAAAAAAAGCAAATATTAAACATCAAGTACAAAATTTTGATGTAAAACAGAAAAAAAAACTATTGGTATATCAAAATGAGAAAGAAAATATATTATTTAGCATACATTTTGAATGCAGGAAAGGTACTCAAAAATTTAAAAAGAGGGGAATGTCTCTCCTAATCTTAATTGGACCATATTTGATCAAAACTCTCTAGCCTTTGATGAATCAGATAATCAAAATGAGAGTCAATGGAAACTTCATGTAAGTATAACCATTCATAGAAAAAAAAGATGAAGTAATCTCTGGTAGCTCCAAGGGTAGACAATGATTATGGGCATGAGTTGGTTGAGGATAAGAAAATACAAAATCATAAGCCATACTATGAAGAGAAAGGAATCAAACCAAGATTAGTTATTCTCGAGGAAATCATTGAGAATTGGGACAATTTATCTATGCTCCCAAAAATGGGTTCGAACTAAGAAACGTAGGTTTTAAACTTTTGTGCATATAGAAAAATTATTAAATTTTAACTATCATTCAGTGAAAGTCAATTCCATGTTAATCAATTTTCTACAAGTAGGACATGTCATATTCAAATATATTGTAAAACTAAAGACAATATTTAATAAACAACAACAATGTCCCTCACTTGGAATATCAAATATACATCAAAAAAATATTTTTAACACCCCAACTAGGGACTGATTAAACATAAATTTATGCCAATGGGAGCTTGTGGTAACCGACAAAAAGACCAAATAATTACAGACAGATGTTGAAATGGTCACTAGATAATGGAAACTAGTTTTTTTTATTTTCACAATCAGTTTTTCTAATTTGGTAGGCTATTTATTGCAGTTCAGATACACACTAAATTTTTTAGTTTCTTGTTGAACAACTTTCAGAATGTGACTAACCCTGCAAGCCAACATCTAGAAATAAAACTAAAAAACAATAGATGTTGATGCAAGGTATACTCTGCTCTAGCATCTATTTTCAAGTGCACTGTTTGCTGATGTGTTCCAATTTTTATTGCTAGTTCAGTTAATTTCCCCTTATTTTGTGAGGATCTCTGCCCTCCTACTTCAGAAAGTTTGTAGCTCAAAATTAGAGCCTGCAGTGCAATTATGAGTATATGTGAGAACAAAGTATTCCCTGATTAGAGGTACCTTTTGTTTATGATTTAGTTTTTTCACTGCAACCTCTTGAAATTTAATAGAAGCTTTCTTGCCAATAAAAAATAAAAAGTATGTATTTCTTCTATTAGTTTCTGTATTGCACACTTTTTAAGAAATAAAAATTCATGCCCTTTCCATGCCCAAAAAATTTTGATGTTAAAAATTGTGACATGTTTTGACAAATTCAAGACAAGAAAACAAATCACAAGTAGGATGGACATTTTCTAGTTTCAATGAGCATGCCTCAGGTGCAAAACTATAATAGAGTGAAAAATATCGTAACTAGAATTTGCTTTTTATCTCAAAAATTTCAAAAATAAGCAATAAATGTTGAACCTTATAAGCAATTTTAAACAATTCTCCAAGTATTGTCAATGTAAGTTCTACTGTGAGTGTTTTTCCTATCTTGTTTTGCTTGTAGGTATGTTGAACAAGTGTTGTTTGTGTTATAGAGGCCTTCAAATCCCAAGAAAAAGAGGGTGGTCGTGCATCCTTCAAATCCCTACTCCAGGTTAGTAATAGAGGAAGGGTATTTTAATATTTTATGGGCTTGCCTATTTTAATGAAAATTTAATGGGTGAAAGGTATCTTCAGGATTGTTTACACTAGACATGCTTTCCTTTTAAAAATTACTTAGTTCCTAATAAGAGGCATGCACCTATGCATTTTATTTTTGGCTTTTGACTTTTTGCTCCCTTATTCTCATTCCAACATCCACCTATACAAGCAATTTGTCATTTCAAATTTGAAAGAAACACTCGGTATTGAGGTGCATTCCTATAAATGGGTAAAGTGTTTGATGATTTGAAACACCTATCTTGCTTGATCAGGCATGCACCTTATAATAACAATTTTGAAACTTTATCTTATAACAACTTTCTCTTCATATTATCATGTTCCTATCAATGGAATATGTTGCTTGTTTGAAGTAAAAAAATGCCTTTGTTCATTTTGCACTTCGCAAGGAATTTTATGCTTTGAATTTCTCATATAAAGAGATATGCCCCTATAAATGGAAAGATAGCATTTTGATGAACAAAACTTTTTTTTCTTTGTTTCACATGCACACCTCTATACATGAAAAAAGTGATATGCAATTTTTCTTAAGATAGGTGTGCACTCAAATATACAAATTTGTCTTCAAATTTAAATGTATTCAAATGTATTCAACCATATAGTTTTATGTGTCAAACTCATTGATCCATGTTTCATGAGTTGTGGTTTACAAGAAACCAACTCTCATCATGAATGGTCCACTCAGCACCCATTGCAATTAGAGGATGTTGAATTATTGCAAATTGATGTAATGTAGGGATGGTAGCTCTCTTTTTCTATGGGAATATGATCTCTCATATGTAGCATCCCTATTTTTTTGAAGTAATAGAAATGTGGTTTCAAAAAAGAATATAATAATATCAAAAAGTATATTGTTGCCAAATTGGACTACTTAGTCCTAACCAGCCATGTGAGAGGATGTATCCATTTGGAAAACCAAGATGTTTGTCACTTATTCATCACATGTGAGAGGATGTATCCATTTGGAAAACCAAGCTATTTTTCACTTATGAATACAATCTTTTAAAACTTTAGTTGTTTGTGTCACACCAATCCCTTGCCTTGTAACATTTTGTCTTTGAAGTACAAGAGCCAGTATAATGGCACAAAACTATGGATAAACATGTATTATACACTCTATAAGGTTTGTAAAGAAGAATGTATTAAGTTTAGCATATGAAGAAGATCTAATATCTACTGTTCACTTTATATTAAAATGTCTCTGAAAACCATTGCATTTATAGCTTCAACAATAGCTACTATACATTCAATACTAAATAATTCTAATAGGAAAATTGTCACAAAAATAACCTCAAGGGCACATAAAACAAAATAAACAAAAAATTTAAACCACCAAATCATCATTTCACAGTTCAAAATATCTCCATGTGGAGAAACAATCAAGGGTCTAACACTTTGTATTACAGTAATTTTATATATGAAGACATCCACAAAGAAAACCATAGAACCAATGCCTTCATTTACCAGATAACACCAAACTTGTTTTAGAATGAAATAAAACACAACAAAAACTAAAATTGATTTGGTTGTGTACAAATTTCCAAAAAAAAATCATTGAAATCATGGCAAGTGACTTACCTCAATATTTTGCACAAGTTGTGTTGTGCTATCAATGATGCCGATGAGAAAAATGGTTAGAGTTTGCAAGAAAAAATATTATGAAACACTGCCAAAGAAGAATTTAAGAAAAAATGAGATGAACCAAAATGAGTCTCCATACATTTGTTGCTTCAATCTATTCATAATAAATGAAAAGTAGGTCTAAAAATATTAGGGTTTAGAGCTACTAAATTCTTGAGCTTGGGACAAGATTTTTGTAGCCTTTTAAATAAAAATATTGGTTGTGAGTTGAAATTTGTTTTCAGATGAGAGGTGATGAATGTTTCAACTGTGCTACTAAATATAGCCTTATTGGCTAATCAAAACATTCCCTCAAAATGGTGTATGGTGCAAATTCATTTCAAAGAGGTTGAGTGCATGTACACTGTCCTATACAATATGTTTGATAGGAAATCTTATATGTATCTATATGTATGTATGTATGTGTATACCTGATTGCTTTGTCAGTCGCAATTGAATTTTAATTCCACTATCCTTAAAGCATGTAACTTCTTATTCTTTCAGATTATGCAGTGAGGGTTGGTGACAGTTCCACAACCCTTACAACTTGTAGGGTTACTACTTTTTATGCAATGCTTTTCTAGTTGGGATATCATTGGATTTATAATACTATAACTTGTATTCCTATAGCCTGTATGCATATAGTTTGATTGATAAGGAGGCATTTTCCATAGTGATATCACTATCAGGATTCAGCCATATTCAACCATGTAGCTTTATGAATCAAACTCATTGAACCATGTTTCATGAGTTGTGGTTCACAAGAACCTAGCTCTCATAATTAATGGTCCACTCAACACCCATTGCAATTAGAGGATGTTGAATTATTGCAAATTGATGTAATGTAGGGATGCTAGCTCTATTTGTTTGTGGGAAGATGATCTCTCATATGTAGCACCCCTATTTTTTCTAAGTAATAGACACGTGGTTTCATAAAAGAATATAATAATATCAAAAAGTATATTGTTACCAAATTGGACCACACAATCCTAACCCACCATGTGAGAGGATGTATCCATTTGGAAAACCAAGATATTTGTCATGTATTCATCACATGTGACAGGATGTATCCATTTGGAAAACCAAGTTGTTTTTCACTTATGAATATAATCTTTTAAGACTTTAGTCATTTGTGTCATGCCAATCCCTTTCCTTGTAACATTTGGTATCTGAAGTACAAGAGCCAATATAATGGCACAAAACTATGGAGAAACATGTATTGTACAATGTATAAGGTTTGTAAAGAAGAATGTATTAAGTTTAACATATGAAGATGATCCAATATCTACTATTCGCTCTATATGAAAATAGCTCTAACAACCATTGAATTTACAGCTTCAACAGTAGTTGTTATACATTCAATACTAAATAATTCTATCAAGAAAATTGTCACAAAAATAACCTCATGGGAAAGGATAACCAAATAAACAAAAAATTTAAACTACCAAATCATCATTTAATAGTTCAAAATATCTCCATGTGGAGAAACAAAAAAGGGTCTAACACTTTGTATTACATTAATTTTATATATGAAAACATCCACAAGTAAAACCACAGAACCAATGCCTTCATTTACCAGATAACAACAAACCTATTTTAGAATGAAATAAAACACAACAAAAACTAAAAGTTATCTGGCCGTGTATAGATTTTCAAAAAAAATTCATTGAAATCATGGCAAGTGACTTACCTCAAGATTTTGCACAATTTGTGTTGTGTTGTCAATGATGCCGATGAGAAAAATGGTTAGAGTTTTTTCTTATACTTGAGAGCTATAACTTTCAATCTATTTGTTCTTGCCTCATAGGTTTTGGTTTTGGATTCTCTCAAAGTGATTTGAGAACATTGAATCATGCATATGTTAATGTGATGTGTCTCAAACTTATAAAGATATGGAATACACATGCATATAGGGCTCTTATTGTTGATATGTTTAGCCTTAAAAACTTTGGTTCTCATCCGAAATTGTATTTCTCATTATGGTATTTTATTTTAACTACATAGTTAAATGGTTGTGAGTTTTAAGTGCATGGTTTATGGTTTCAATTTTTAACTTCATGGTTCATGATTCTAAGTTTAACAACACACTTTATAGTTTTCACTTTTCAGCTTTAACTGTCAGTGTCTCTTCTACATTGAATATTATATGTAACAATGAAGGTAGAATAATTTTTCGTTGAAATTATCAAGCATGACATGAAATTCTCTACAAGCATTTTTCGCAAAGATCGTTTCAGTGTCCACTTCAAAATCAAGCAGGTGATAGATCTGTGTGGGAATACCCATTTCCTATAGTTGGTGTAAACATAACATTCATTCGTATTCAAATGATAGATCTTCAATCAGGTGTGTATTCTTCTTGATCAACTGCATTTCCTTCATGGTAATATTTGAATAATAAAGCATGAATGTCTCATTTATTTTGTGTAATGAATCAAGAGTCTATTTGATTATATATTGATTCTAATTGATATGCTCTAAAATTGCTTCTAAAATTTCTATCCATGCTTTAAAAACATCATGTGCTCCACCAAGAACCTTTCAAAGCATAAAAGGGTGCATGTTCTTCAAAAAAAGGAAAAATGAAGGTTTTCAAGGAGTAGAGGAATACGAGGAGGATCAAGATGTTAGAGAGAGAAATTAGGATTCCAAATGAGTGCTAAGTTTTCTTTTATAAAGTGACCGCCTATTAGAAAACACACTAGGGTGAGCATTCATGGGTTTGGATGGAATTTGAATTTAAATTTGAACTAGAAAATAGCGCATGCCCTCAGGATAGAGCCATTTGAAAGATGGGAATAGATTTTTACAGTAGAATGGATTTTAGGTTGAGTGACTTGGCACACCTATGATGAGTTTTGGGACTAGAAATGGGAAAAATGAGACATAATAATGACTGAGTGATCCAAAAGAGTGTAATAACAAACAATGAAAAGTGTGAAGTATGCATTATGCAGTTATGATTCTATACCTTTGGCTTGAGTAGTCTCTTATGTTCTAACTTTATTCATTTCACCAGTTATATGCTACTAGTTGTTCAATGTTGTATCATCTCTACATGGATCCATCAATTCCCTCTTTGTCAAATTGGTAACAATGGTACTTAGAAACACCATTTCTACTTAAGAGAAACTAAAATCCTTCCTAAGAAAAGGGCCATTATAACTATAGGTTCTAGTGTCTCCTTGTTCATTTTTTATGGCATCTCCTCATTTTCCATTTCTTGATCGAGAGCTTTTGAAAGATGTGCAAGATGTTCTTCAATCTCAACAATCAATGTTGAGATAAAATGGAAGCATTGATCTTAAAAATAAGGTGTTAAATCATTTATATTTGAAGGAGATTTATGTGCATGAAGAAAACTTAGGAGGTCTTCCAGAATATTCTTGGACTCCTCATCTATGGTATCTTTTATTTGACTAACCTCAGTTTCAAAATAAGCGTTAAGGCAACCAAACCAATCTTCATCATTTTTCATCATAAATCTAAAACTCAACCCAAGTAAATTGACACTCTTTAGGCCCCCTCTCTTGACAAGCCAACCGTCACTAGTAGTTAATTTGTACAAATGGGTTTCAACATCTTTGTAACTTTCCAGAGATGTAACTATGGCTTCAAGGCATTTACCAACCTTAACTCTCTCATGCAGATCTGCAAATCCATCAACTATTATTTGTTTCATCCTACTAACAAACAAGATTTCAAAAAGTTCATCCCATAGACTCTTTGAGCACTTCAAAACAATCTCACACAGACATTGCCATGAAAACTCAACAGTTGAAATAGAAATTGTTTTTAGCCACTCCAAGCTCCCTTCAAATGCATCTAGACTATCTAATGTTTCTCTAATCAATGTCTCATTCTCTACAAGTTTTTTGCCACTTTTCACATGATCAAGCAAATACTTTCCCCCAAGCCTATCTACAAAGAGAATATCATCTACACATAACTTATTGGCCTTTCTAGGAATATGTTGAATTTTGATAATATTGGTTGCATCCACCAATTTGTATAGGGAGTGTGTGTAGTGGCATCATTGAAGAAATTTAGGCAATTCAGGTTGTTAAAGAGCAAGTTCTACGAGGAAGACATTTTTGTAGTAAATAAGGTCTTGAATACCATTAAAGTATGAAATAAATCATAAGTTGGTGGTAAATAGGTGTCTAGGAGTCAATAATTTTGATATTGCAAAAAAAAAGTACTTTGGTGCAAAATTGTTGTAAAACCCAAAAGTTGCAAAAGCAAGATTTTAGGAGTTCAAGGTCAAATGGTAGTAAATGGTTGAATAAGGTAATTTAGTGTTGGTTGAGTGCATGTAGGTGCAATTAGGTCACTTATAGATGATTTAATGTTATTGGTGGATTCATTTTGTCAGATTTTGTAGTATTGCTAAAAATAGCTACAACAAGACAAATTTTGCTTGTAATGGGAGAATCCATGCTCCTCCTTTCGAATTAAACATTGTAACTAATGGAGAAATTTTTTAAAAAATCTTGAAAAAGGCTTGAACAATGGATATTGAAGATTGTATTGAAAATACAAGTCTATAAACAAATATTTTATCAAAAAATTCACTATATTTTTGTGTTTTCATAACTTCAACAGCACTGTACGACCCGTACAGTCATTATAAGGATTTGAAATCTTCATTATTTTTTGCAATAATGTTATAGCTCTCTATTGTATCAATTTTGAGTCTTTCTTTAAGATTTGATTGAGAACTTGGTAGTTTTATGAAATCTGCTTGTAACAGGCTAGTGAAGGCTAGTTTTCAAGTTTTTATAATGTATAAGGAAATCCACCTTATATAGGAGGTTGTGAATTGGTGGATTTCCTTTACCAATGATAGAGTAGATGTATTGAAGGCTTATAAATTCAAGGGAATCAATTTTAAAGGAGATGTGTGTTTCCCTAATGTTTTACAGGGCATTTTCCTTGTGAAAAGGAGGTGTTAAGGTTGGCTTTTTTCAAAATGATGTTGGAACCTTCAAAGTTATAATATATTAATTTTTCGCAGGGTTAGTAAGATGTGTTGGATCCATTTGTTGAGTTGTACAAGCCTAGGAGTTAGTAGTTTGAATAAACCCTAGTATTTTGCATGAAAAGTGAGGGTTTGTTGGGGCAATGCCCTAGAGGACTTAAATCCTTGAACTGATAATGAAATTTGGAGTTTTGAATCACATTTAGTACTGTTTAAGAGATTGAGTGGAAACTAGAAGTTTAGGTGGGACTTCCTTTGGAAAACAGGGCTAATTTAGTAGCCCAAATAGGGGTAGGTTATTGAAAATCCGATTTGAGCTTAAGAAACCTTGTGAGTTCTTTTGATATGTTGTTTCTATGGTTGAAAAATTCCTCAAATCATGTTTGTTAAGTCTTTGTACAACCTACACTTGTAGTTATTGGGAAAGGATGAGTTTTGATGATACAAGCTGATGCAATATAGGGGGTGTCAACACGCTCAATATGTCAATTGATTTAATATCAAACAATCACCCAAACAAAATAAATACTTTATCTCTTCATTTATCAACATTCAACTAGGTATGCCCTAGTAGCACTCATGACCTGGTTTAACGGCTTTGTGACCCTAACTTCCCAAAGGACTTGCCAACTAAACAATTTATTTAGACACCTTTTAAGGGCTCACACAACATACCCAAAGATCAATAGTGACTTCTTTACACCAACATGGAGTTTCAATACCTTACCCCTGCTCTAGGTTTCTCGATTAACCCTCTTTTACAAAGGAGGTCCCTTCTATTCAACCAAACTTCACAAAAATCATCAAATAGTCATTATTCATGTTCTAAAACATCAAATTCCAACATTTTTTTCCATACTCAAGGCTTCCTCAATGCTGATCTATGAAACCCTCCATTATCATGCATAAACACTAGGGTTTAATGAAAAAAACAACTCCTAGGCTTTCCCAACTAAACCAATGCCTCTAACACATCAGTTATGGCCTACACACACTCAATAATCCCACAAAATAACCATACCCTCAACATTTCTTCAAATCCATATTTTGGTAACCCATTTTAATATAGAATTCATTCAAATTTACCCTAGGGCAGCACTCCCAATCACACAACTGGCCTCCACAACCTACCAAAACAAAAAAAAATCTAACTCTATCCCTTAACATGCCATTCCTTTAAGCAAAAAGGTTTGACAGTAGGAGGAATAGCCATTTACATATTTAAATCACAAAACTAAACTTCATTGGTTTTTACCAGTTAGATTCAGAGAATCAATGAGATCTTCCTCTAAAATTAATAGAAACTTCTCAAAATGATTTAAAATTAAAGTTAAAACATAATTCAACATATTACCATGAGTTTCAAAGCTTAACTAAATTTTTATGGGTCGTGCAGAACTTGATAAGTTCATAAAAACAAATAAAACATAGAAATAACGTATTCTTGTTGGGAATCTTCAATACTTTCTTCAACAACCATTGTTTGACCCATGAAGAGGTCTTAAATAATTTTTTAATAAAAACTACCATCCAAACATCCATGACGACCTTTTGAACTCCCTTGTCCCTTCATATTCGCACAATGTTGAATTTTTAACAATTTTTCTTGCAAAATTACATTTTTTTCATTTTTTGACAAATGAACTCCAATAACTCTTAGACACCTAAATACATAGCAGATGATCTTTTTTAGACCTTATTAAACATAAACAAAAATTTATCACCCTCTCTACTAACCTAGACTCACTCAAATTCACCTAGTTACATTTCACCACATCAAATTTTGCATTAAGGGTGTAGGTGCTCCTGCACCACAAGCCTAATAGGTGCATGTTTGGGACAAGTTGAGAGAATAAAGTTGAATAATTGATTCCTTTTTTTTGTTTGATCATTTGTGAACATTTGTGAGATTGGAAGAATCATCTCCACCCTGCTTACATTAGAGGGCTATGTAAAGAGGAATCAAGTTAGGGGAGTCAAGTTTAAAGAGTTCACATGCTTTGTGTACGTTTCCACATTTTGCATAAATTTCTAATAGAGCATTTCCAACCATAATATCTAACAAAAATCCCCCATCTATTTTGCTCTGATGGATGTTCATACCCTGCTCCAAAGCTCCCATTTGGGAATAGGAAGGGAGGATGCTAGCATAGGTTGTGGAATTTGGCTTCACACCTGCTAATTGCATTTACTTGAAAGTTTCTAAATCCTTTTCAGCAAATCCATATTGTGCATATTCCACAATCATCGTATTCCATGTGATGACATCTCTTTTAGGAATTATGTCAAATAGTTCACATGCTTTGTCTATGCTTCTACATTTTGCATACATTTCTACTAGGGCAGTTGCAACTGCAACATCTAACAAAATTCCTCTATTATTTATGCTTTGACGGATGTTCATACCCTTTTCCAAAGCCCCCATTTTAGCACAGGAAGGGAAGATGTTGGAAAAGGTTGTGGAATTTGGCTTTATACCTTCCAATTGCATTTTCTTGAAATTTTCTAAAGAATTTACAACAAATCCATTTTGTGTATATCCAACAATAATTGCAGTCCAAGAGATGACATCTCTTTGAGGAATTCTATCAAAAAATTCACATGCTTTCTCTATGCTTCCACATTTTGCATACATGTCAACCAAAGCGTTTCCAACTATAATAGCAGACAAAAATCCCCCTTCTATTATGCTTTGATGGATGTCCATACCCCGTTCCAAAGCTTCCATTTTGGAATAGGCAAAGAGGATGCTGGAAAAGGTTGCGGAGTTTGGATTTAAACCTGCAAATTGCATTTTCTTGAAAGTTTCTAAAGCATTTTCAATAGATATAATTTGTGTATAGATTTAGGCACTTTAGGAAACTAGGACTAGGTTGTTATAAAATTTCTTAAAATGTGCCTCAAGACACAATTCTAGTATTTATATATATTCAAGTATTGTGTAGATAGGAATATCAAAAAAATTATAGAGTTTTTAAAAGTAATGAAAAGGGACCTTACAAATTGTATGCTTTCCATTCAAAATTAGAATCCGTCCAATTTTAGTTGAAATTATTTAGTTTTGAGTTGAAAAATGGTGATTTAACAAGTCTAGTTCTAAAATTTGGGCAATCAAACATGATATTGATGTTGCTGGTGGAAAAATTAGTGTATATATGAAAGCCTTTATAAAATATCTCCTTCCCACATTTTCAACCTATTTGGAGTCATTTCAAGCAAGTAATCAACTGAAGTCACCCACTTTTATCAGTTGATTGATATGTTGGTTGAAAAGGAAAAATATTTTGGAAGAATAACTAATAATGAGAGAGAAAACATTTGCCATGTCCATCAAAAAGAAAGGAAACCTATTGCCCAGATGATGCCTATTAGAGGAGAAAAATTGCAAAAAAGAAAAGATCAAGGAAGAAAAAGAAGATGAGGCAAAGTCAAAGATGATAGACTAAATGTGTCTTGCAAAAGATGTGGTGGAAAAGGGAATCATGAGGCTTACAATTTAAGTTCACAAAAAACTCCTTTAATCTAATATTACCATTATCATTGCTACACTTTATTCAATATTACTACATTTAAACATATGTGCTTTTGTTTGTGTGTTTGTGATGGTAAAGAATTTTTTTGACTCCTCAACTAACCAGCACGCCAACTTGGCATATGGACCAATGTACAAGCCCTACCCAAGTTTTCAGCAGCTATCAATTTTAAGTAGATATTAATTTTTCTCTACTATCTTTTCCTATATATCTAGATGCAACAATCATGGGCTTCCAAAAGGATATTGGAAGCCATTAATATATACAGGCCATGTAGAGGCAAGTCGAGCTACAACCAATTGGACTTTTGACAATCTAAAAAGTAAATGAGCAGTCACAAGCTAAACACTTTTGCAAAGCAAAGATTGATGAATTCTTATTATGTTGAATCCTTCGACACTGACTACTATTTGCACTTGATTTTATTTTTCTGATGACTATTATATTCCTTTGTGATGCATGTTATTACACAAAAATTTGGGAAATATTTCATTAATGTCTCCAGTATATATTGGCTAGAAATATTTAATTAAAATCTCAAGTATATTCTGGTTAAAACACTTCAACCACCTTGGAAGTAATATTTCTTGTATTAGCTAATATTGAAAACCTAACACTAAAATCGCTTTCTATCCATGTTGCACCAAAAATAGTGAACATGTAACTAGGCCAAATAGATAAGGAAACTTGAGGAATGGAATTTCAGCATGACCCAATATCAAAAATGATGGAAACTTGAAGAAATTTTTGGAAGTGATAAAGAATTTAAAAAAAAAAAATCCAAGAAAATTTATTAGAAACTTGAGGAATATTTTGGAAAGATGAATTCCAATGCAAGAAACTTCTACAAACCCTTATAAAATAGTAGGAAATTGCTGCAAATGCTTTAAAATTTTTCAAAAACACTTCAAAAAGTTTCTTGCCTCTCAAGACAAATTTCTTTCCATAATAGAGAAATGGTTGAAAAACCTGGAAACAAGTTTCCAATCCACCAAACTATATTTAGGATTCAAAGATTTCACCCAAGGCCTCTATTTTCTACATAAATTATGAGGTGACTATAATTTCCAAACCCTAACACTAAAATTGGTTTGTATTAACTAGAGGTTCTCTTTACCGATGCATGCATTTTATAAATACATTATAAGGTGACTACAATATACGAACTTGGAATTTACAAAAAAAAGTCCTTCATCCACTAAGGGTCCTTTATATAAATGCTCTATTTTATATACATTTCAAAGTAACTACCACCTACTAAAGACAAGACGATTCTTGCACGAAGCATTTGATCTTGTTCTAAAAATAAATAGCTTGCATAAAAGCTAAAGAAATCTTCTGGTAATTTGGATCCCTTTGCATTGATCCAGACATATATTTTGTGCAATATGTGCACTTGATGTCATAGTTTATAGTAGTACACAACATAATCTTTATTTGTGATATCAAATTGAGAGTAAAATAGTGTCTTGCTACACACTCATTCTAAGAGAGGAGTCTATACAAATACTCTATTGATTGTAGCAAGGCCTCTGCAAGGGTTTGTGAATTGTGCGAGCACACGATGATCTCATTGAAAACCAATGTTCTAATTTGGGAAAATAATTAATAACTCCTAGGTACTACAACAATATATTGACCATCCCACAAAACATGTTCATGGGTGGGAATGGAGGAGCAAGGGATGTTTTTCTACTTATCTCATGAACAATTACCAATAATCCTTAATGTATGTATTTGTTCAACTACAACCAATGTTATGCCTCATCATGTTTGCAGTGTCATTCTTTAAAACATAACTGGACATTCTCAACAAGGATGCAACAAATACTTTTAGGTTTTTTTATGAAAAGCTTATGTGTTGTATACAAACAATAAGTAAGGTCTAAAACTAATTGTAGTCACAACCCATTAGGGAAAAAAATAGATAAAATATCTATAACCTACCCTCTGCAACCCAACAAGTAGTCTGAAGTGACTACTCAAATTTCATGGTGCAAACCCAAATTCATTTTATCCTCACAATCTAGCTGCATTAGAAAAACACTTGAAAAGAGGGAGGTTTCATTTATGTGTGAAACACCGAAATGGGAGAGTTCAAGAATAGGTAAGCCTCTTAATTTAGTGATATTTTCTTTAATTCTAATATGTAGATAGTTGGTGAGTTGTCCAATCTTTTGGATTCAGATTGAAGAATTTTTGTTGGAGTAGGCAGATGTGAAGTTTTCTTCGATTCAAGTGTTTTCGGGCAATCGGTGAGACTTCAACATTACTCCCACCGATATTGGAGAGTCTCTTTGATGCTTCTGTTGCCACTGCTTTACTCTTTTCATTCTTTTTGGGCTATCAGTGGGGTTGGCTCCTTTGTTCCACCGATAGGTGTTTCTTTAGCCGATGGATTTTTACCTTTCCATTGTGACTTATCCTTTTTCCCTATCAGAGGAACTTACAAATGACTCCCACTGACAAATCATATTGTCCTCGATGGAGATTTATGCATATTGTTGTATCGAGGAGACATTGAGCCAACTCCCACCGATATTAAATTCTCTTCCCAATGAATTTTGCACCTAAGTACTATCAGAGCATTGGGGGGACAATGCATTGAGTCTTGTCGATGTTTATCACTCTCTCCAATGATCTCCTATTTTGGAAAAGGTTGTGGAATCTAGCTTTACACCTACCAATTGCATTTTCTTGAAAGTTTCTAAAGCCTTTTCAACAAATCCATTTTGTGCATATCCTACAATTATTGCATTCCACGAGATGACATCTCTTTGAGGCATTCCATCAAAGAGTTTGTGTGCCTTGTGTATGGTTCCACATTTTGCATACATGTCTAAAAGAGCATTTCCAACCATAATATCTGACAAAAATCCCCCATGTATTATGCTCTAATGGATGTTTAAACCCTACTCCAGAGCTCCCATTTTGGCACAGGCAGGGAGGATGTTGGCATAGGTCATGGAATTTGGCTTCACACCTGCTAATTGCATTTGCTTGAAAGTTTCTAAAGCCTTTTCAGCAAATCAATTTTGCACATATCCCACAATCATCATATTCCATGAGATGGCATCTCTTTCAGACATTCTATACTCAAATTATCTTGCAATTGATTAGGTTTTTATAATTTTTAAAATTGATTTATGGAGGAACGCATAGGAAAATATGTACCTTAAAAAATCTCTATATATCATGATTTTTTCAAATTTTTGAGTTAGTGATGAGTTTCCATGTTGAGTTTGAGATTGAGCCCAATGTCTATGTTAAGTCTGAGTTTGGTAACTATGATATAATAATTGGTGCCTCCCATGGATTTCATGGTAGACATGACACTAAAAAAATGTTCCTTGGTCTCCTCTCCTAGAGAGAACAAAGGTGGTGGTCCATTTGATATTGTAAAATATGGTGGTTAGTCTCAATTCAAATGGGAGCATACTCTCAATTGGACATGAGGAATCCATAACTCCTTACAGTCTCCAACAAAATGGTGTGGCCTTGAGAAAAAATGGTCCATTACTAAAACACACAATCCATGATTTATGGTAAGGATTCACCATGTATCTTTTGTAGTGATTTGCAGGAAATGCTTTGAGATTATTTCATGAATGGCCAAGTTTGAAGCTTTTATGAGGAGAACCCCTTATCACATGTTGCTCTATTGTGAAAGCGATCCAAAAATTCCAATTTCCAAGTGAAATGTTAATCGTAACAATTCTTCGTGTCTCATTCACTTTGTGCTATTTAATTGTTTTCTTTGCTTCAGTTCAATGATTTGTTTTCAATTTTATGATGCTAAGAATAAACCATTTGATGAGTTTCATTACAGGTAAGGAGTATGCTAGCAAAGGTTGTACAATCTGGCATTACCCTGCCAATTGCATTTTCTTGAAAGTTTCTAAACCCTTTTCAACAAATCCATTTTGTGTATATCCTGTAATATTGCAATCCATAGACCATAATTTAACATGATATCAAAACACAACAACTGAGATCTTCCACATCAATGATTGGAATGTACCATTAACTATGAGGGAGTTACTAAAATATTTCAGTACACTTACATCAATTATTTTAAGTATCTTGGACCTATCAATGGTTGTAGGTACCCTAATTACACTAGTTATTAGGGTGTTGTTGATCCACACCTGCGTTAGGTTGTTGTTCTATTCTTTTTTCAGTTGATTTATTTAATTTTGATGTGTTCCAATAGCTGCAAAAATGACTAGTATTAGTCTCAAAGAGAGTGATCAAATTGAATGCACTTCCAATTTTACCTTGAAAGTGCAGATTGTAGATGGTATTAGAAGTTGATTTTTGGGTCTATTTTAACACCAAGGTTGCACATTCTACAAATATTCTCCAGTTGCTTGAATATAACAAGAAGATAGCCAAAGCATAGTGAATCATCATAGGTTACAAACAGATACTTGCAGTAGTTGTACCATCCATTGTAATTTGTATCTACTATTTTTTTCACAAAAATATTAATGAGTTACACCATGCTATTCTAGGTAACATTATTATTTTCTTTGCATTTTTTTCTTTGTATAAATGGTTTTCTATTTCAGTTGATTTAGTACAGTTACTGATAAATTGAAATTCTTGATTTGAGTCTATGACATGGATTTTTTTCTCAGTACTTGTAACTATTGTTGTAACTAATGTTGTGAAAGATACAGTTGACCGACCTCACCTTGACTTTTCTTGGTGTTTTCTAGATGGAATATCAGTTGAGAACTTATCAACCTCTACTACTAAACTTTAGTCTTATCTTTTCTTCTCTTCCTAATTAATGATCATTTTGATGGAAAGCTCTTTATTTATTGTTATTATTATTTTATCATTGATGATTCAAATTAGCCTTCTAATTGGTATGAGGTTGTTCTAGAAATTTGATAACATTACAGGGAGGGTTGAGTGTCATGGCAATGAGCATGTCATGAGGGAAGGTCACAAAAGCTTTTGACCCAATGGACATACTTCATGTAAGTGTAGCATCCTATACTTTTTTTAAAAATCATTAGGGAGGTTTCCATTTATTTAAAACCTATGGAAAAATTACAAGGTGTGGAATATACAAGAATACT
>VDFB02195576.1:0-19252 GCA_007258455.2 Sequoia sempervirens | reverse complement strand
GGTGTTGAGGAAGACATTTTTACTAGGTTTAATCTAGAAATATCAATTGTATGGGAAATTGATTAAGTGCCAATTTTTATTAAATAGTGTGTTGGTTAATAGATTGAGAACCTTGAGGTTTCACTTTAATGATATTGACTCTTTTTATGAAAGGTGCTTATGTCCCAATAGCTCTAGATAACTGTTTCCTTTAAGAAAACAATCACCCTCTAAATTGAAGAGATACAACTCCCTCTTATGATATTCAATGAATTAAAATGAAATGAAATTAAACTGATATGTTATTTTAACCAAAAAGTAGTAAAGGATAAAATATGATATTAGAAATATTTCCAATATCAGATGCAATGAAGAAACATAATAAACACTAGCACAAAGACTAGCTCTCATAAACAATCTACTACATATATCAACCCAATATTATTTGAAAACTTAAATCAATTATAGAGATAAATGCATATACATTCACATAGGAATAAGCATAAACATAAGAGGAAAAACTTAAATGTATAGATCTAAGATTTTAAAATTATCTCCATAAACAAGATGCACATGGACAACTAGTGATTTCAAATTTTAGAAATTACAGAATTATATTCAAAGCATATAATATTAGGTTCTTTAAAAACTGACTAGAGAGATTGTTTTGTTCCAAATACAAAATATATAAAATAAGCGAATGATTAGTCACTTCTTTTTTCTTGTAAATACCTAAAAATGATTTTTTTTTCAAACTAAGATGAAAAATTAAGATAGTAATTGAAAAGTCACTGTGATAGCACTTCATTTGCAGTTTCCATTGGTGTGTAAAGTATTTTTCGCAAAGCTTAGAAAGATTTTGCAACATGTGGAAGCTCTTTGTGTTGAGGAATAGTAATGTTCCCCATCTATAACTTCTAGTCCATCTGGTTATCACGAGTAGCTTCAATTCTTTGATCATATGTCCTTGCTAATCTAGTTGTTTGAAATAGGACTAAGTCTATCCCACTGAATTTTCTTAAAATATCAATGTCAAAGGATTGAGAGATATCTGATCGATTATATTCTTAAAACCTTCCTTTAAGACTCCAATGTCTTCATTACTACCACCTCCTTGCAAATTAGGCTACAAATTGAGTGCAACAAGATTATTATGAACCTCTTCGATGATTGCATTTATTTCAGTTAACATCTTATTAAATTCCTGTAAGCCCTATTTGGTAACTTGGAGTTTCCATTCCAAACTTTTATTTCAAATTATGCAATGCCCATCAGTAGCATTGGGAATGATTTTCTCATTATCGAATCTCTCTGTTCCCATATTCAACATTCCTTTGATTTCATTTAGGTACTAGGTCCATAATACTTCTTCTTTCTTAGCGATAGCGACATCTTTCTCCATTTTAGTTTTCAAGGTATATGCTTTTTTATGGATCTTCAATGAGTCCAAAATGATTTTATTTCCTTTGTTTATTATGCCATTACTCCAATATTCTATGGCTTTTCCAAATACCTTGAAACATTTCATTTTGCTTACTGTCTCCTTACCCATCATTGACATTAGATCAAAGGATGATTCAACTTGAGGGATTGGTTGGGGAGTAAAATCAAAGATTGATTTTAGGCATTCAGTTAGGACTTTAACCTGATTCTTTAATTCATCTTTTCTCTTCTTGTCATTATTACTTCGTTCAACCAACCTTGCTGCTAATTCATGTAAGTTGTACACATCTCCATCTCTTGTAGAGGGCCCTAGGTTTATCCTAGCAACATCAAAATCAATTGTGGTTGCTTGAGTGACCTCTTTATGCACAGTAAGGCGGGTGAATTCTAGACACAAATTTCCTATTTTATCATCTTCCATCAATTTGGTAGTAGTCTTTAATCTTTTAGAATTAAGATTCCTCTGAAGTAGTTGACCCACCATATCTTGTTTGGGGAGGTCTAACTGTACCACCTTTCTTTTCTTTGATAATATATTCTCAAGCCACATTGGGGTTGTAGGAACAATAGCAAATTTAGAACTAGAAGAGTCGAATAAAGTCCTCTTTGTTGGCAGAGTGACAATTTGTACATCTAGTGACAAAGGTGGAGAAGGACCAGTTCTTAGAGGCTCGTTTACTTCTTTGATTGGTGATGAGTGGTGAGATGAGGAAGAGGTAGTAATTTCAATGTTACCTAGATAGGCCAATAATGTCTTCTCCACAAGCCTGTTGGAACAAGTTCTTCTCAGGAGGTTCATCATCACCATCACCTTGAGCTCTTGATGACACTTGGTGTGAAGTTGACCTTGAAGTCCTTGAAATTACAAGGGGTTGGTTGCTTCCTCCTGTAGGTTGAGTATCCTGTGACTTGGTTTGAGGATGAGAGTGATCTATTTTATTTTTAGCAACCCATTCCTTCGTCCTTTGTAGGACATTTGTAGTCCTTGGTTCAATTGTTTCAGTCTCTTTGTTGCTCCAATCCATGGTGGAAATGGGTCGATGAGATATATGTTATGTGAAAATTGGGTCCAACAAATCTAATTCATCATCCTCAATGCCTTGGATGTACCAAATTAAGCCAAATGTGATTATTTGTCTTAAGGACAACCTCATCCAACTTCTTCTCACTTCAAATTCATCGAAATAATCGGCCCAATAATCTTCTAGGTTAGGAAAATGATAAAAAATAGAACCCAGCTTCAATTTTTTTTTCACATAATCTTTACCATTGAAGGGAAAGTGTTCATTGTAAAATTGTAAAGTATATTTAGAAAATTTCCTTTCAATTTTCAAAGCATCCGACATGGAATTGTAGGTGAAAGGGACAAATCTCACTGGAAATTGGACAATCACCCTCCTACACTCTTGGCATCTTTTTTTCACATCAACAAGGTGCCTACAAACTTTAATCATTAAAAATTTATCCTCTGTATACCTGGGAAGCTTTAAATGAAAGCCACTGAAGCCGTCAACTCAAATGTAAGAGAACCTTTGGAATTGAATGAAGTGGTTCCCATATAAGCCAACAAACTGCATGGCTTCTGGAGTGAGTCTCATTTTCTCTTCCTCTATAATTCCTAGGTCGTTCTCATGGTGAAGGCATTAGAGATCCTTCTTTGATGAAGGAAACTCTTACTCAATTGCAACTTGTCATAATATCTGAAGATTGGGACCTCATCACGGGGAAGGTCACTTGGCCTCAAACCTGGCCAGGGCCTAGTACTGGTAATGACATAGATTAAATATGAAGACATATGAAAGGACCTATAAATTGTAAAGAAAACAAGCAAGTTATGCATCCTATCACTGATAAGCTGTGTCCAATCCAAAAATTGGTCCCCCTTAAGTACAATTTGGATGAAGAAATACATCTAATCTTAGAACCCATGTGTGTCTTCTTTCTCTCTTAGCATGTGGAATAACATAACAATATTAGATATCTCTTCAACGAAATGGTTCCTATGAAAATTCCTTGGCAACTGGGATTTGCCTCTCTGGGGTTTTTATAACCAATTGTAGATGGGACTTAAATCAAATAGGTTTAAATACATTGAAGACAATAAACAAATTAAATCTATCAACACCACTTGAAATTACAAACTAGAATGAAAATAAAAATAATAGAAGCAAATAACATACAAGCAGATTTTCAAACTAGTGTTGATTGATCTCCACTGGCTCTTCTCCCACTGCTAAGGAAGGATGCAAGATTTGAGAAAGGTTGTTGGAGGAATGTTAGTTGCTCAGATACGTAGGATAACAATGTGATGAAGATGATAGATGGCGATTGAAGAATTATTTTGATAGAGTGAAGATGCTAGAAGAAGATTCAATTCAAATGGCTTGTGAAAGGTTTGATTTATAGATTTTTTTGAAGGCAAAAGCTTAGTTGGAAAAGATCAACGGTTGAGATTCAATCTAGTAAGATGAACGGTAAGAGATTTTCGAAAGTCGAGTGAGAGAAGTAGAAGGTTTCCTTTTCTTCAATTTTCATCATTGAGATCCGAAGGGAATTTTCCGTTTTGAAGAATGAGTTAAAATGAAATTCATAATTAAATAAATTAATTTATTTAATTATATGTGAAGATGAGATTAGAAATTTACATAATTAAATAAGCAATATTTAATTATGTGTGAGAGACAAATTTAGAAGTTAATTAAATATTTAAACAATATTTAATTATTTGTGGAGTGAAAAAGATATTAAATTAAATATTTAATATTTAATTTAACTATGAGAATGAAGAGAAGTGTTCGAAGGAATATTCCCTTATTTGAATTCAAATATTCAAATTTAGAATAAAATGATAATTAATATAAATAAATTATAAAATTTATTTAATTTAATTAAGATGAATATGGAGATGGTAATAATTAAATAAAATTATTTATTTAATTAAGATAGAAGAATTATAAAAGTGAACAATATAAATAAATAATTGAATTTATTTATGTGTAGATGACTTTAGAGGATTAATTAAATGGTATATTTAATTAATTGAACTTTAATATAATATATGACCACTAGGTGCACATTACGCCCCTCTTTGAAGTGATGTGTAAAACACATTGCTTCAAAGAAAATAAGATTTTGCCCCTGATATGCTTTCGATGTTTTGCTGATGATGCCCCCTCAGGAGGTAAATCACGGATGAGAGAGAGAGTGGTTTAGTTCGCGATAAATGATGAAAAAGAAATGTTTCATTTTGAAAAAAAAAAAAGTCAAAAAGGTAGCAAACTTACCCTTGTTTGACCTTTAAAAGGTAAAAAGGTTGAAAAAGACAAGTCATTTGCACTTTTTACTTTGGTGAATATTGTAGCTCTGAGAGTGACATCGCGACATGGAGATTCCTTATCATCACCACCGATTCGAGAGATCTCGTCGATACCAAAGGCCAGCAGCATACGGACCACCGGTGAGTAGATCTAACCACCTATGCTTTCAAATTTTTCCGTTTGAATCAAATTTTTTGTTTTTTCACAGATTGTAGATTTAAAAATGATGTTTTAGTGCATTTAGACGAGTTTGCGCGCTTTCAAAAAAATTTATGGCGCTTCGATTAGAAACAAACGCGCATATAGGATAGATTTTGAAAATTTATGAAAAAATCAGTTTAGTGCATCCCGTGAAAACTAGCACGCATATAGGGTAGGATAGGAAATTTTAGGAGTAAAGCGCATATAGGAAAAAGCGCATCGGGCAAAAACAGTGGCGCTTAGGTTGAGTAAAGTAGCGCATATAGGAAAACACGCATAGGGGGTCTGTTTGAGCGCATCCAGTGAAAACAACGGCGCATATGGGTTTTAGAGCATCCCGTGAAAAGAACGGCGCATATGGTAAAATAGGAAGAATTGATGTTTTGATGATAGTAATGTGAAAATGATGATTTGTATTGCTTCCTTAGTCAATAGATTGTGAAATTGTCATGTCGTCATGCTGATATAGATAGAAATGATAGAATAATCGGATGATTGATTGATAACTTTGCTTCATAGATTAGAAGACAAAGAGTAATTTGAACTGATAACGTTGCTTCCCATGAATGAAAAACAATGAGTAGATTGAATTGATAACTTTGCTTCCTAGAGTAGAAAACAAAGAGTAGATGAACTTATAAATGATTGATATGACTTCTGATAAATTTGCTTTCTGCGATAGAAAACAAATAGTAAGTGATGGTAGAGCAGATTTGATATGATAGCCAGATAGATAGATTTTGTATTGGTTTGCCTGATGTGATTGATTGTGTGATATGGGTCGTTGATTTGATGCATTGATATGAGTCATTGATATGGGTCACTGATATAGATCACTGATATAGGTCGCTTGATATAGGTCACTGATATAGGTTACTTGATATAGGTCAATGGTATATGTCACTGATATAGGTTACTTGATATAGGTCACTGGTATAGGTCACTTGATATAGGTCATTGATATAGGTCACTGATAGATATGAGTCTAATTGATGTTGTTTGAATGATTGATATGATTCTGATGAATTATCCTTGTGATGAAAATAGGAGGTTTTCAAAAACCTCTAGATTAGAGAGCGACACTTAGCAGGATGGGATAGGATTCCCGAGTTGACACCTGCTGACATAGCTTTGATAGATACCTGTGGTTTGAGATCCTTGTTGGTGATGTCGCTGATTCGGGTCAACAGAGGATTGTTGACGACACTGGCAGAGCAATGGCACTCGGAGCACAACACCTTTCATGTGCTGACTGGTGAGGTGACAGTGACTCCTAAGGACGTGTACAGGATTTTAGGTATCCTAGTGGTTGGAGCCCTTGTGTATTATGATCACAAGGAGCTAGGGGGTACAGATTCTTTGAGGAGGGTGTACGAAGATGCACAGATTGCTGGGTACTGGGTACCGTAGGCTGATTTTCGAGGATATCTAGCCTTGCCGGCAGTTTTGGGTGCATTCATTAGAGGTCTCATTTGTCTGGATCGTCGGGCAAAGGGATTATCAGTGGGATGGGGCAGGATTTTGGAGCAAATGCTGCTACAGCCGCTGCGATATGCATGGGGGAGTTGCATGCTAGCACATTTATATCATGACTTGCATCAGGTAGTATATAGAGGTTCTTCCAGTTTGTCGTGCGGGGTGACAGTGCTATAGATCTGGGCATGGGAGTATCTTGCTATGATGAGACTGGCGTGCCCCATAGTTAGGCCACTAGGTAGGCCTTATATATATGTATGCTATGTTCCTTACCCAGCCCAAGCTGGGCAAGGTGGATTACTGGAGGCAATTGCTAGATGACATGGATACAGTTGTATGTTAACCGTATCTTGATTGCGAGCCATGGGCTACAAATGATATAGAGATGTCGTATGTATGCATTCCTCGGTTCCTGATAGGGAGGACTCTGTTCATTCTTGAGAGGTTTCTGGCATTGCGGGTGTAGAGGCAGTTTGGATTCACGCAGGGGATGCCACACATTATGCCTGGAACAGAGATGAGGCTGGATGGGGGCCATGTATTTATTATCAGATAGCGTATACAGAGTTCTAGATATTAGCGCCTGAGGCATGGGACGACAGGCGAGACATTATTGATGCTGGCATGTCTGATGAGTATTCTGCATATTTCCACACACATCATTTTCCATGGTTTACCAGTCCTGATGAGCCAGCACCGATTCTGGTAGCACCTGACTAGAAGCTGATGAGGAGCGAGGGATATGGCGGTGATGGCGAGGAGTAAATTAAGAGAAGAGAGTGAATGCGGAGAATGAGAGGATTACATTATTAGCGATAGAATGAAGAGGAGAAAAGGACAGAGTGTTAGGAAGTGAAATTTTAGATATTGAGAATTATCCGAGATCATCACAGCGGTGAGACAAAGTGGAGTGGCGAATAGTGATCAGATAGCATCACTCCAGCAGCGAAGCGAATAACCCGCCAGGCAGTCACCGAACGTACAGGGTGCAAGGATAATTCTGCGAAGTCAAATTCCAGGGCAAACCTGAGGATTCATTATGTAGCTATAAGAGCTGCAGCATGCCCTAAGGCCCACAAGTAGCAAAGTGATTGAAGATGCCAGTGAAGACGGAGACGAAGTAAAGAGAGCTAAAGTGGCTCGAGAGGCCGATGGAGCACCGTAGAGTGTCCTCTGGGATGCCATTCGCGAGAGGGCATGGAGATGGCTAGGGAGGCCGAGTATTACAGGGTCAGATACGAGGAGTTGTGTCCTCCAGAGCGTAGAGAGCCATACCTGCGGTCCCATAGCAGGACTAGGAGCAGATCACGGACACACACAGAGAGCAAGGGAGTGACTGGGCCTCTGCAGGATCCAGATGCAGGCACTAGTGGCAGGCCACCTCCTTCCGGACCAGCACCATCAAGGGCATTGACCAGTTAGCAGATATAGTGCACATATGTGTACCATTTTTGGAGCATGTATACCGATTTTTTATTATATCTGATGTATTTTACTGTGGACATTTTAGTTTCATTGGACAATTGGACATTTGTATCATTTTTTATGAGCGATGATATGTAGCGGCGATGATTATTTTTTATGATGTGATGTGCATTTATGATATGATGATATGATAAGCATTTATGATATGATCATGCGATATGCATTTATTTCTATGTGTTTATGGATTTTGGTATGCTTTTGAATGAGTTAATGGATAACATGATATGCAGGATGAGTCGATTATGATGTTATTATTATGATGATGATGATTTGATAATGTGTACTAATGATGTCATGCAGGTGAATGATTTTTGATGTGTATATGGAATTGTATGTATGGAATGTTTATTTTTTGGATTTTTCAATACAGGTAAATGATGATAATATGATGTGAAAATGAATGTTGTGTTCATGATATGCATTATGAATTTTTGTATGATAAAATGGTATTATATGATGTAAATTGATATGAATACTAATATGAAATTGAGATGAGTAAATAGTGATGAGATGTATGATAAAATGATATGTGTTGAAATATAATGATTTGTAATTAGAACGAATAGATAAATGAAATGGATGTATAATGATAACAAAATGATAATGATATGATGTGAAATGATATAACTAATAATGATAATGAAATGACTAGAATATGGTAATGCAATGATGGGATGATGATGAGAATAATATAAATGATAATGATAACGAAAATGAATAAAATGAATTGAATGATAATGAATGAAATGATGAAATGGATGATAACTAATATGAATGATAAATGATTGAAATGATGAAATGGCAAAAAAATGAAATAATGAAGTGAGAATGATAATGAATTGCTAAATGATAAGAAATGGAATAATAACGAATGGATAATGATATTAAATGAAATGATAAATGATAAGGAATAATAATGAAATGATATGGATATGAAATGAAAATGATAGTGAAATGTTATGCGAATGGATATGATGATGAAATGATAATGAATATGAAAATGAAATGCAAATGAAATGAGGATAAAACAATAATGGATAAATGAAAATGAAATGAATGATAATGATAATGGAATGATAAGATGATAATGAAAATGCAATGATAAGATGATACTGCAAATGCAATGGTAAGATGATAATGCAAATGTAATGATAAGATGATAATGCAAATGTAATGATAAGATGATAATGATAACCAATGTTTGCATTGTCCTCCACAAATAGTCCAAAGAAATATGACAACCATTAGCCTTTCAAAACTCTTATGCAAATCCAATATGCAGTTATGTACAATGACCTAAAATGAAATGCAACTAAATGAAACCGCCCATTTTGTTGAGCCTTTTATTTATCTTGCTTAAATCATCATAGAGCATTTGAAAATGTTAGAAGTGTGTACAAGCATCAAAGGGGAAATTAGCACCAATGATGACCTGAGTACAACTTTCATGATTTTTGATATAGCAAGTGAACACAAGCATCTAGGTATAATTGAACCGAGATGACCTGAGCATTTCTTGCATGAACAAACAAAGACTAACCATCATCTGATGCAAATTTGGAACTGTCATCAATGATAAACTTTGGAAAATCATGTCTCACGACATACTTGCAACAGATAAATGATTAACCTCTAGACAACAGACAAAGAAACATCATCCTCTTTCCTTGCCATTTTAGTTCAGTACATCATCGAGTGTGCTCCAGAGAAATGATATCGAAAATTAAACAACCATTGTTCAAAAATGAAATACTGTTATTCCAAACATTATTCATATTATAGATCATCCAGATATGAGTCATGATAAGGTACGCAACTGAAAGCTACTGTGATACTGATCAATGATTGGATGTTTTGGTTTGAGTTGGTTGTTTTGCTTTGCCCGATTGGTTTTTGTTGTCATTGTCTCACTATTTTTGGTAAAACTTGAAAGTTGATTGCCCCCAATATCTTTTGCCCTTGGTGTTGACACATCTTGCTAAAATGAATATGTACAATAATCAAGCCATGGTAAGACATTATCGCTCAAGGAAAATGATGATAGCATGGTGCTGGTGTGACCCTAAGATGATGGAAAAGATGCATGAAAATGAAGGCTGAAAAGTTAAGTGCAGAACATGAACTGATAGATGGAAAGCTACAAATAGCGTCTGTTTGCCAGATTTTCACTATTTGTTTTTATTGCGTTTTTCTTGTCAATATAGACTACTGTTGCCGGTTTCACCCTATGAACTTTTTTTTTTTTTCTTCTATCCCGGATGCTGCTTTGTTTGCGGTTTTTTCACCCGAGGTAACCATTTTTCAGGACTTTTCTGCTTTTTGTATTTCTTGGGACTTTTTACATTTTTGTATTTCTTTAGGAATTTTTCTGATTTTTTTGTATTTCTTCAGGATATTTTTTTGATTTTTTTGTATTTCTTCAGGATCTTTTTCTGATTTTTTTGTATTTCTTCAGGATCTTTTTCTAATGATGATAACCGCCTTAGACATAATACTTTTTCAGGTGCATGTTGTTGATAGGTTCATCAAACAGGTCCCTTTCTGGCGTTGATAACTTGTAAGCTCCTGAACCATAGACTGCAATAACCACATAAGGACCTAGCCAATTTGGTTCCAACTTTCCTTTCTTCTCTCTGTCTTGCTGATTGCGTGGGTTCTCTTTCAAAACAAGATCACCCACCTGAAAGGTACGTGGATTTACTTTGTGATTATAGTTGTGAGACATCATCTGTTGATATGCTTTCAAATGATCAGCTGCTCTTTGTCGCTTTTCATCTAGGAGTTCCAGTTCTTGGAGTCGGGAGACTCTGTATTCATCATCCATTGTAAAACCTTTCAATGATACCCTGAGTGAGGGAATCTCAACTTCTAAAGGTAATATGGCTTCTGCTCCATAGACAAGGGCGAATGGTGTTGCTCCAGTTGGCGCGCGGACACTGGTTCGGTAGGCCCATAGAGCAGGATTGAGTTGAACGTGCTAATCCTTCTAGGAATCATTCACAGTCTTTTTCAAGATTTTCAATATTGTTTTATTTGAGGCCTCTGCTTGGCCATTCCCTTGTGGATAGTAAGGTGTTGAATATCTATGTTGAATGTGAAATCTCTCACAAAGTTCATCAACATCCTGATTTTTGAATGGATGTCCATTATCTGTAATAATGGAGTTGGGAATGCCATACCAACAAATAATATAGTTGAGTATGAATGATGATATTTGTCTGCCGATAACTTTAGTAAGGGGGACTGCCTCAATCCACTTGGTAAAATACTTTGTAGCTGTGATGATGAACTTATGCCCGTTCAATGAAGAAGGCTAAATCTTGCCCACTAGATCTAACCCCCATTGAGAAAATAGCTAGGTTGGCGTGAATGGTTGAAGTTCCTATGCAGGAGCATGAATGAGATTCCCATGAATCTAAAATTTTGAGCATGTTTTCACAAAAGTGAATGATTCCCTCTCCATTGTAGGCCAGTAGTAACCCATTCAAATCAATTTCTTGGATAAGGTCAGTCCACTCGAATGAGTACCACATATGCCACCATGAACTTCTTGTAAAGCTTTGTCAGATTCCTCATGTTAAAGACATCAGAGTAAAGTACCATCAAGACCACGGCGATAAAGGGTGTCAGCGATAAGAGTGTAGCGAGCGGATTGGCGGATAAAATTGCGTTTTTGGTTACGAGATAAATCGGGTGGCGAGATATCGTCTTTGAGGTAGGCATAATTTTTTTCGTACCAAGGTGAATCGGATCCTACCAAGTGGCAAATGATTTGGATTTTAGGTGTATCATACGCAGGTGTAAATGATTGTTCCACTAGAAATTCATAACGATTTTGAGTTTCTGGGAGTTGTAAGAATGATGCGATCATAGCCATGGCGTCAGCTGCTTTATTATCAATCCTTGGAATTTGTGTGAATTTGATGTCCACAAAGTATTTCTTGAAGTCATCAACCATCTTTTTATATGGTATTAGTTTGTCATCCTTGGTTTGATAATCATTATTGATCTGATAAATGACCAACTGTGAGTCGCCATACACCTGTAATTCTGTAATTCTCCATTCTAGTGCTATTTTGAGCCCAGTGATCAATGCTTCATATTCGGCTATGTTGTTGGTGCATGGAAACATTAGCCTATATGATCAAGGAATGGTATGTCCTTGAGGGGTGACGAAAAGTATGCCTGCCCCCGAGCCATGTTGAGTGAAAGAACCATCAAAATATAAGGACCATGGTTGTTTAGATTCTGCAGTGAAGACATCAGCATCTAGAAATTCAATGTGCAGGGGATGATCTGCTTGTAGTGGTGCTTCAGCTAATTGATCAGCGATAACTTTCCCTTTGATTGCCTTGCGATCAACATAATAGATGTCAAACTCACTCATAATCATTACCCACTTTGTTAACCTTCCTGTCAATGATGCTTTGCTTAACAAATACTTGAGTGGATCAATCTTTGAGACCAGATTGATTGTATGGTTTAACATGTAATGCCAAAACTTCTGTGAAGCAAAGACTACTACCATACAAGCCTTCTCAATAGAAGTGTAGTTGATCTCATGACTTGTTAGTGTTCTACTGATGTAGTAGATTGCACGTTCTTTTCCTGTAGAGTCTTCTTGCGCTAGCAGTGCCCCCAGAGATGTCTCTGTTGTGGCAATGTATAAGATTAGGGGTTTGTCTGGATTTGGTGGTATGAGAACAGGTGGAGTCATTAAATACTGCTTGATTTGTTGAAAGGCCAATTCAAATTTTTCATCCCACTTGAAAGGAACATTCTTATGCAGTAGATGTGTGAAAGGTAAACTCTTGTCGGCCAATTGTGCAATGAACCTTCGTATAGACTGCAGTCATCCTTGTAGTGATCTCAATTGATTGATGTTCTTCGGTGGAGGCATTTCCATAATTGCCTGTACTTTTGTAGGATCTACTTCAATTCCTTTTTCTGAAACAATGTACCCCAAGAGTTTTCCAGATTTGACCCCAAAAACACATTTCTTGGGGTTGAGGCGAATTTTGAATTTCTCTAATCTTGCAAATATTTTGGATAATATTTCAAGATGTCCTTCTTTGGTGTATGATTTTGCCAATATGTCATCCACATAATCTTCCATGAAGACATGCATCATGTCATGAAAGATTGTAGTCATGGCTCTTTGGTAGGTAGCCCCAGCATTCTTTAGACCAAAAGGCATGGCGTTCCAACAATAAGTTCCCCATGGACATGTGAAAGTTGTTTTCTCCTGGTCTTCAGGTGCAATCTTAATTTGGTTGTAGCCGTAAAAACCATCCATTAATGAATACATGGCATGGCCCACGATCAACCATGGTGTCGATGTTTGGCAAGAAGTCATCCTTACGACATGCTTCAGTATTAAGATCTCTCAAAATCATGCATATTCTCATAGTTTATCCGCTTGGATATAGAACAATGTTGGAGATCCATTCTCGGCATGTTGGATTGGTCTTTATGAGCTTCCACATCAAGGATTTTTCGTAGTTCTTCCTTAACCAATAATAATGCAAACATGAGGGTGCATCTTTCTCGAAGTTTTTGTTTCCAATCGCTTGGCCCCCTAGCTCTGATGTGGTGATAAGTGATGTATGATAAGATCAGATCAAGACTGTGCATGCCAACAAGACCACGAAATTGACTTGATTTGCTTTCGTGGAATTTCATGAACTTTGTGCATTTCTTTTCTCACCAACCGAAAACCCTTGGTTTGCCTGGAGTCTCAAGATTGATAGCATTTGTAGGCTGAATCAAAATAGGTGATCGCTCATGGTAGTGCTCCAGGAGAGTGTCAAGATTCCCACCATCTGGTGCCTCAAAGAGGTTTTCACCATCTGATACGCTCTTTATTTTATCTTTTGTTTGATCTAATACTGCCAGATTTTGGTTTTCACCATTAGATCTTTCTTTTTAATTTTTACTTTTGCAGCTAGGAGACTTGACACTCTCCTGATCAAAAACTCTATGTCAAAAATCGCTGGTGGAACAATCATTTGTATCATCTGTGGAAAGGAAGTTTATGATAGCTTCGTCACTTGGAAACATGGGTATATCAATAGGTTCGATTGAATCCCAATCAATGAAATCAAGATAAATCAAAGATAGCAGGTCATCAAGTTGTGTGAAGTCGGCTATGGTTAAGGTCATGACGGAGTGGTCAGTAGGATCCGAGGTATGAGGTGGGTCAATGACGATATTGTCCTCATGATAGTCTTGTTCGTTTAAATCTGACTCAGTATCACTAGAATCATAGTCAATTTGTGGTTCATATTCTTGCGATTGGGACCCTAAACCTTGACCTTCAATTAGAGTTGGGGTGTACTGGTGTATTACATCAACCTCTTTGTCCCTCCAGAACTCATTATTGTAAATGGTGTCCCATTCATATTCAGCAGAGTCTGTGTCAGAATTGTTATCCAAGAAGTTCTGAACTGTTGCCAAACATGCTTCTCGTGAATCTGAGCCTTCTTGTAATGTGAAGACAGTGCCATGTAGTTGTTTGGATGTGCTTTCTTTGGAGTGAGTATCATAACCCAATCCGGTTCTCTCTTTTGCAGCGAGTCCACGGAGGTGAATAGGTTCAACTACTCCTTCCTTCCTTTTTCCGATAGGACCTTTATCATAGCCCATCTTCTGCATGATTGAATACCCTTTTCCATATTTGTCCGTGGGTAATTTGACATTAGAAACTGCTTCATCTTCATCTTTATAGAGCCATTTTAGAATTTTTGTATCCTCAGGATTTTCCATGGGGAATTTTTCTTTTATGAATTGTCCATTAAATTTTGTGATTGGCTCTATTGGTGGTTGTTTTGATGTTGATGTTGCTGATATTTGATGTTCCCTGATAGACAGTTGTCCATGTGATTGAGGTGATGTAGGTAGATTGGCAAGACAAAGAGAATATTCTCCAACTCCATGATCCTTGAATTTCATCTTTTTGTCAAAACTATTGGTCAATTGACTGATTTGTGTGTCAATCTTTAGAGAAGTCCTAGTATGAGCTTCTCGATTATTAGGGACCAAAGTATCTTGACTGGCTTTTATGTTGGCACAAGTTTGAGTATTGGAATTATCAGCAGGTGTCATGATTTCCTATCCATCATAAGGAAACTTAAGACATTGATGATAGGTTGATGGGATAGCTTGCATTTCATGGATCCAAGGACGACCCAACAAGATGTTATATGCAAGATCACGGTCTAGTACTTGACAGAAAGTATTCTTTATAACAGGGCCCACTCTGATTGGCAGCATGATTAGACCCTTGGATGCTCTTTCTTCATCATCATAAGCTTTTATAGTAATCTTTCTTCTGAAATCAATGGAGTCTTCAGAAAATCCTAAAGCTTTAACCAACTTCATAGTACAGATGTTCAAACCAACACCTCCATCTATTAGAACTCGTCTGATACGAAACTTGTGAATCATGACTTCTAAGTACAATGATGAGTTATGGGGATGAGTTATGGAAACACCATCTTTTTCAGAGAATGAAAGGAAAGTGGGTGAGGACAAGTGTCCTACCATGGCTTGAAATTGGTTCACATCCAGGGCAGTGGATACATTAGTTGCAACAAGGGCTTTTTCGAGAATTTCCTTATGGGTTGGGGAAATCTTCAATAGTTCCAGAATAGAAATTTGAGTGGGGGTTTTCCGAAGTTGGTTGACCAAATCATAATGATGTTGAGGTGGAGGTTCAGTGGATTTTGAAGAGGTGCTCTTTAAGACAACTTTAGCTTGGCGCCTTGTTGCGCTGACTTCTATATTCCACCCTCTTGCTGGACTTTAACATTTAATTACCGGCCGCTCTTATGTAGATGGTTGATTATATGATCATTATTGATATAATTCACATTTTTTTTAGAAGACTCACCTTTTTGATAATTGGGAAAAGGGTTGCAAAATGCTTGGTGGTCTGCGTTGGTTTGTTGATTTCCTTCTATTATAATGATGTCATTGTCGATTAAGTCTTGAATGAAATTCTTCAAGGCTTGGCAGTTGTTTGTGCGATGACCTTTACACCGATGATAATCACAATAATATGCCTCATTCCATGATGGAGGCTTTACACTGGGTTCATAATTCTATTGAGGCGGTAAAGTAATGAGATTTTTGGCCATCAACTCTTTGAATGCTGATTCTACAGATTGACCCAATGGAGTAAAAGTTCTTCTATTCGAAAAAAATGAAAATCTTTGTGGATTTGCATTCGAGGTGTTCCCTAAGGAATTGTGATTGATTGGTTCCTCAGTAACCTTGGTTATTGGAAGTCCCTTGGTTGGGAGTAGAGTGTTGATTTGTATTGTTCCTCGGAGGAGGAGGATTATTTTCGTGATTTGCAATCGAGTTGACATTGTTGTTGTGAATGTTTGGAGCACTGAGGACAAATGGTTTGGTTGACGCATGATTCGCATCAACAACACCATCATTCACCACATTTTTGTTGCGAGTCTAGAATTTGGACTTGTCCTGATTATTGTGATGGTTGGATGAGCTAGGATTTTCTTTGTCATGTTTGATTATTCCTCTTTGGACTAAAGCATTTTCAAATGGTTATGGCATCTCCTTCAATCATTTTCTCAAAAGAAGGAGGACAAATGTAAGTTCAAGTGATAGCTCATTTATGAATAAACCCGCGAATGAAAGTAAATCATCTTTTTTCCTTTTCAGAACAGACGTGGATATCCGCGTAAAATTCTTTCCACCCCACAAATGCACAAAGATTCAATGCTTCTTGTGCAACTCTGCAAAGTCTATCATGGTGATCTGGTATTGTATGTTGTAGGTATATTGTGATATGAATAGGTTGATCAATTCCTCAAATTTCCTGATGGGAGGTGTAATCTTAGATAGCCATTCCATAGAGTGTACCCCAAGGCTCCTTGGAAACAATCACATCAAGTAAGTGTCTTCGTGAGAAAATTCTAATGTCATGTTTCTGAAGTCTCTAACATGATCGATTGGATCTATTTTCCCATTATAGCGATCAAATTTTGGCATTTCACAATGCTTGGGAAAAGGAATCATGTTAAGACTTCTATCGAAAGGATAAGGACAGATGTCCTCCAGAGTGTATTTCTTTGAGGTTGTTCCCCCTTGTAATTCTTTAACTTTTCCTTGAAGTGCCTCGATTTGTTGGGTCAAAGCACTAAGATCAGAAAGGGGTGTCTCTTCAGGTTTGTTTTTCAAGTTTTCAGTATTAAAGTCATGAGGCAATTTAGCCCCTTGCTCGGCTAGATAGCAAAAATATTTTTCCTTATCTCGCTGCAAGATCTTTTCAATGGCTTTATGGAATTTTGGATCTTGCTCAGCCTCTCTAAGACGTTCCTCATCTTGTTCCTCATCACTATCTATCTGTGTTTTGTTCATGTCTTTGTATTGGTGGAACGGATTTTCTTCCTTATCCGTATCTTTGTCAAAAAGTGGATTAAGATTCATGATGTAAAGAGGATTGCTGCTTTCACCCTCTTCTTGAATGCTTTGAGTATGTCCTTCTTGTTGAATTTCGTCCTTCAATTTATTGAATTGGGATCTTGTGAAGATAGGCATATGATTTTGAAAATTCTTCTAAACTTAGATCCTAGTTTTGACAAGTGCGATGATGATGATCTGATAAGATGCAAAATCTTATGATATGATCAAGGATGCTCCTAATTTATTGATTGTGGCTTCCAATTGATGAAGGATTTTAGAATCCTGTTGGGGAAGTTGAACCAAAAATTAGAAAGTTGTTTGAGAGATGCACTCTTAAAGTTTTGATCTTTGTTTTTGAAGAAAGGTTCCAAAATCACTGAAGGATTTGATTGGGATGTGAAGGATATTCTATAGAAGGTTGTGGTATGTTGTCAAATTCAAGAGGTTGGTTATGATTATGCCATTGTGATAGAGCTAATATCTGATAATAAGCTCGAGAATCTAAGGGATCTACAACATACTCATTAGTGAATCCTCTAACAAAGTCTTGGTATCTATGAAGAAATCCCTCGCGAATGAAACAAGAATTGTCGACTTTTAAAGAATTTTCTCTTTGCAACGCTTTTCCTTGTATCCCAACTGGGCTTCTTTGGTTTTCTCGATTCTCTTCGAAATTCGATTTCTTGGAAAATTTTGTTGATTTCCAACCATGGAAAAGTATTGGGAATGTTATTGACCAATGGGTGGCGAAATTTTGAGTGATTTCGCCTATTGTCTTCATGTCTATTTTGATGATCCTACTATCCAATTTATGGATATACGAATGTTCATTTTGCTTGTTCTCAAGCCCTACTAATACATGAAGTGTTTGATCAAGAAAATGTTTCTAACAAATGTTTTCATGTGTTTTTCACATGAAAGAGTAACGTATTGCACTCACTCTCTTAAATGCTCAAGTAGGTCATTCTAGTAATCAACAGCCCACATCTTAGAACTGCGTCAACTCACACAGTCGTGTCACCCCCGAAGGGGTGCCTGTGTTTTTGTCTTTTCCACGCGCGTACTCAGAGTTACGGAAGTGGCTGATACCTGACCGGAAAGCAAACGGTCCTCGCGCTTATATGGTGAGGTCTTAAAGCGATTCTTTCCTCCCTAAATGGATTATGGAATGTATGGAAACCCTACTGCCACTACACTAGGTTCAGAAGTAGCGATTTCCGCTCATAAGGCAATAATAAAATCTCTCAGAGGACCTCCCAACCTTTAGAACAAAGGTTTCTAGATGGTTATTCAGCCACCACCTAAAGAGGGTTTCCCCAGATTTGCTTTAAATTTTATAGTGGGGTGGAATAGCCTAGCTTTGGCCTGAACCCACTTGAGTCGTTCCCGTAGGGTGAGTAATTTTTCCCACTATGGCAGGCTCTCTAAAGGATGTAATTGAAACACTAAAATTTGCATGAAATCTAAAAAGGCAAGTCTGGTATTCTGATCACCCAGTTAAGGGGAGAGCATAGACCTATTGCCACATTCAAAGCAAGCAGATGTTCTTTTTAAATTCCAAATCACAATGATCTAATCTAAGTGAAGATATTGCTTCGCCAAAAACAAATTGTTCAATTTTAACTGCAGGATCATTGTTTGGTGACTATCCTAGATTGCTTCATTTTATCAAGATGTGGCTATCCTAGGATTGCTTCATTTTAAAATTCAGAAAAATAAAAATAATTTTGTCTGTGGAAGGCGTCAGACTCAGAATTCTATGTTTTTGTTACAATTCATATGCGCCCGAACATAAGCTATATGTGCTAGAACAGATGTTATATGCGCCAGAACAAAAGCTATATACGCCGGAACAAAAGCTATATGTGCCGGAACAGAAGCTATATGCGCGTCAAGAAAGATTATATGCTTTTAAAACA
>VDFB02195575.1:0-19223 GCA_007258455.2 Sequoia sempervirens | reverse complement strand
TATTTTAAACTTCTTTGATACAACACCACTTCGTGATTTTATATCAAAGAAGGGAAAAATAGACACATAAAATCTGACCTTACCTAACCACACACAATTTTAGCTTCTATGCTTAACACATCAATTAAATAAATATTTATTATTTATTTAATTATCCATCTTTTCTTATCTTTATCATAGCCCTTTAATTAAATAAATATTTACTATTTACTTAATTATTTTCCCTTCACATGATCCCATTAATTAAATAAATATTTAATTAATTAATTAATGCTCCTTTATCCTCTATCCTTGTCCATTTAATCCTAGCCCTTTGTCTTGTTCACATGGATCGTAATATAAATTGTCCTCATGTGACAAGTGTTCCCTTCACATGTCTAACTAACTCTCTGACTAGATTAATTGAACTTAGACACTTAGCCAAAAGTCAAACTAACTTTTCATCTTACCCACTCATCTCATTTAATCTCTTAATCTTAGTCATTCCCATAATGATTTTTTTCCTTATCCCAATCCTAAACCTAGATCCTATCCTTCATGTGCCACTTGTCACATGATTACATCTTTGATCCAAACCTTAATCCTCCTTCAATCTTAACCATCCATCATCAATCATTTCTATGCATTGATTTTTCCTCTTCAACACTTAATCTAGAGGCTCTCATCCTTTATCTAATCCTAATGCAAGAATCATCAAGTTATCATACCTAAATGTTGTCATTTTGATCTTTCATTATCAAATCATACCAAGGTTATGCTAGAGCATTGAGTATTTCACATATCAACATCAAAGAGAAAATCAAATGTAATAATGGTGCACTCTATTTCCGCTCATCAAAAAGGGAAACAAAAATTTTAGATGAAGATATTATGATTTGTATTGCTTTATCTTCCATTTTGTTTACCGCCAATCTTTTCCTCCCTCTTTGAATAGTAAGAAACTCTTATTTCTTGATAATATGTTGAAAAGAGTTTATGATCCAAATATAGTAGGAGGAGCCCAACAGATGCTGCATGTTCTTCTTGGTTAACCAAACAACCAAGAGAAAGGGAAAGAATGATGGTTTGATAAATAACCAAGTGGAGTTAAAAGGATAAATTGTCTTCATTTCTAGAGTGTTAAAAATTAAAGCAAATACTTTAAACACGCATAATCAACTCGATCCTTGCTTTGGTCATTATTTGGTAGCGACATTATCTTATGGGCTTACTTCAATGACTATGCTTTTCATTAACAAAGCACATCTTGTGATTGAATTTTGCTTAAAGCTCTTCAATTTCATTTGAGAGCCAAAGATCTGATAAAATAAACCTTCGAATGAGTGAAGATTGCCAAACTATGTGAATATTTAGCAAAGAATCCATTGTGTATACCAAAGTTATCCAACCTCTTACTTTGGATAATTATCGAGTTCCAACAAGATCTAGGTTGTAACCAAGAAAGAAGTGATTCACCTCATAATTGGGTGGAGGGTGGAGGAGGTTCTTAGGTTGACGTTTTTTATATGATGGCATTATACAACAAGTGCACAAGGGGCAGTTACTGATTATCCTTTGAATCCACTTAAACACACAATTTTCTTGGCGAGGCATTTGTGTATAATAGGGCCAACGCCAAAGAACTGAAGTTCTAAAATAGAGGAATCCTCTTTTTTGTGAGAAGTCATTTTATGACTTAATGAGTGAATTTTAAAGTAGAAATTATAATTTTATCAGTTACAAGATAGTTGGAAAGAATGATTATATATACAAGTTCATTTTAATTATAAAATTGGCTTTTTCTTTTTGGAAATCTTACACCTCTCAATGAAGGGTTGTATAGAAAATCTGTAAGGAGACTGTGCTCCTAATTTTGAAGAGATCTACAGATTTTTTTGAACTTTGCATTATAAAAAATTTCATTGATTACAATTTTTCTTAGGTCGAACTTTTTATAATTTTTTCTCTTGCACAGCTAGTTGTACAACAAATGAAATATAAGCTTTATGTTCTAATTTTGAAACGGATTTGAAGAACACTTCTTCATTTATAACAAATTATTTATATGTCAGTGTGTGATAGATTCCTTATTTTTTCATGTAGATTAAAGGGCTAAACTGTTAAACTTTCTTACTTTTTCATGTAAATTAAAGGGCTAAACTGTTAAACTTTGTTTTATTCACTGATGTTCTGCAGCAAGTAACACAACCGTGTATTTCCTTGTAGTCATATGTTCACTTCTTTTCTTAGTGTCTTCCCATTATCCGTGAGAACTTGCCTAAGGTTTCTCCCAGTCCTCCTTTCTTCTCCTTTCATACTTTTCAATTAAAAGTATCAAAATTTTAAAGAATCTAAATCATAGAGGGAGTTACCTCTCTCAAATGCAAAGGACAATCATTAATTCAATAATGTTTTTTCTAGCTATTGCAAATATTTATTACTTCTTATTAGATACATCGAACTATTTTCATTAAATATTACAGTGATAAATCTATTTGCTGATAGATTTTTGATGAATCTACTAATGAATCTAAGTGCTAGGACATTTAGTTTCCTAGGCATCTAAAGGTACCTCCCCCAAGATGGAGGTTGGTTATTCTACACAAAAGAGATACTCATTTCCCTTATTTTTTAAATTTGCATCATGGAATTAATTTCCCCTCATCCATGGGGAAGCCACTTTGGCCCTCTAGCATTGACTTGGTATACAACCTCACCCTTAGGTTCTAGAAAGCACATCCTTAAGTTCACTGGAGAAAAATCACATTGGTGACTTTTGAGGTGCTAGGATTCAACAAAGAATATGTATTTGTAAGATTGTTTTTTGAAACCCTCATTAGACTTACAACCAATTAGATCCGATATCTATAAGATGGACATGTTAAAAAATTAGAACAACCTAAAAGATAAGTTTATTTAAAGGTTTAAATCAATTGTTGATGTAAGTGAATTATTGTCGCAATTTTTAGAACATAGAAGAAATAAGGTGAGTCCATCAAAGGATTTTTAGAATGATTCAACTAGTTTTTGAAGTAGATTCCTCACATTAATAAACCTAGTCAAGATAACCAACTATCTTCATCATTGCATTACATCTTGAAGTTAAATTTTATCCAAAACAAAGCAAGGTACATAATATTGAAATTGTACAAAGAGAAGTAGTTAAAATTGAAGATGATTTAATCTAGAATTTTAAACGATGGTCAAATTAGAGAATTTACTCTAAATTTTCAAAGAATGGGCTTGTAAAGAGACCCATGATACACAACCAAAATTATCAACTTGGAAACCATTATTATGTATAGCAAAATTTTAAAACAAAAATTTAAAATTACTACTTTCTTCAAATGACTGCATCAATTTTATAGTTTTGGGTAAAGAGCAATTTTCAAGGAATGAATCAGTTGACTCATTGATTGAGATTTATGTTGAAAAAGAAGTTGAAGTATATATTTTTTGATATAAGGAAAGTCATAATGAATCTAAAACTTCTTTGAGTGATGAAGAAGATTATGCTCCTTCATTTTCCTATTCAAACAATGACCATCATTACACACAATTTGAAAAATGCAACGTCTTCCACTCCAACTATTATCGCTTGACTATAAGAGAAAATGAAGATCTACTATACAACCCATTAAACAAGAAATGAAGGATACAACAAAAACTATATAGATATCAAAGACGATTATGTGGGAAATGAAGAAGAAACTATGAATGATTAGGTGGATGGGAATGCTTAGACCCATGATATTTTTATTCCAAGATGGTGCTTTGAAACATTAGATGGAAATTTTTTGAAGGACCCATTCTTTCTCCTTTCCAAATTATGGAGAACATTTTTGTTAATAATTTTGAAGGTATAGAGCTATCAGTATCTTTTCCTCTCTTGCCATCACTACATCAATAATTTTTTGAGTTAATTATTACAAAGAAAGATGAAATTTCTTTAATTAGAAATGATCCTATGCATAGTTAGGTTGCTTTTATGGGTTATAAGTCCAATTTAGTGCAAATTTATTTGCATTATGTTTTACATTATATATATCCAAACCAAAACTTATCCTTTTCTAATTCAAATAGACAAGAATGCATCTAGAGATTAGATATTGAAATATCTAATATGGTAAATCAAGGTGTGATTGACAAATTGTATGATAGCACTCAACTAATTCAATAAAATCCTAAGTATTTTAGTGAAGGACAAATATCATGGTATGACTCATTATTTCTAAGGCTAATATGTTATAAATATTTTAGGCCTCTCATTAGGAATGCAGAAGGGAAATTTGGTTCATAAACATTTCCAAGATACAATCCATTGTTTTGCATAGGCACCCATTTTTCTTAGTTCCTTAAAGTTCTTAGATTGGATAAATTCTTTTCATTTTGTCCCATATTGTGTTCATCCATTTGACTCTATAGCCCAATGGATAAGGCACTAATATTTACTCAGAATTGCAAGCTTCTACTATGTTTGCAAGATCTTTGTCTCTAGTTAGAGCCATCTATTGTCAATGTTTTTTACCTTGAATTTTTTTGAACATTTCCCATACCATTAGTGATCCACTACCAGACTCCTTAGATTCTAAAGTATCTAATGTTGATGTAGACATATGGAAACCCTTATTTCTTCAATGTATGTTGTAGAGAGCTTATGATCCAAGTGTAGTAGAAGGAACCCAAAAAAATGTCACATTTGTTCTTCCTAATTAATCAAACAACAAGAAGAAAGGGAAACAACAATGGTTTTATAACCAACAACATGAAGTTAAAAGAATAAATTTTCTTCATTTCTAAAACATTCAAAAATAAAGAAAATACTACAACCACCCATAATAGCCTTGATCCTTGCTTTGGTCATTGTTTGATAGTGGATGTATCTTATGGGCTTGCTTCAATGGCTATGGTTTTCATTAGCAATGCACTTCTCATGGAATATCCATGCTCAATGGCCCTTCTTAACTAGTAGCAGTTGATAATAAGTTTACTTTTAAAATTTGGGCATACATTTGACTTCACTAAAGTTTGTGAAGTGGATCTAATTACAACAAATAAACCTTTCTCTCTTTTCCTACAATTTGAATGTAGCATTTGCTTTGACGAGTTTGAAAGAAATAATATTCCCATGTATATTACTTTGGAAAGGCTTTAGAAACTTTGAAGAAAATGCATCTATCTCCCAATGTGTTAATGGTTCCTCGAAACCTCATCGCCATTTTTATGAGTTTCAAGAACCTCCTTTAGTGTCGAAATAGTTTGTTTGAACCATGGTGATTACCGTAGCAAAGATTTGGAACCGCATTTGTTCCCAAAGAAATAATATTTATCGATATTGCATAGACAAAGTGCATGAACTATTCCACATTATTCCTCAGAGATATGTTATTAGTCCCTGCCTTTATAAGTAGGAGACTAATGTTTTTGCTTGTGCAAAAAATGCATTAATCTGTGCATTGGGAACTGGGCGAATGATTATATACAGCCTTAACCAAAGTTTGTTTATTTCGTTCTATTTTGTTGCAGGGAAAATAGCTATTTATCTGCCTCCCTATTCGTCCGTGGCTATTTTGCTGGGGGTTTAGATTTTTCAACAATAATTTTGATTAGTGTCTCCAATGGGAACTGGGAGAATGATTATATGCAGCCTTAACCAAAGTTAGTTTTTTTCGTTCTGTTTTGTTGTAGGGAAAATAGCTATTTATCTGCCTCCCTATCCGTCCGTGGCTATTTTGCTGGGGGTTTAGATTTTTCAACAATAATTTGATTGCCTTCTCCAATCAGAAAAAAGGGCAAAGTATTTGCATGTTTATATCAATGTTTTGTTTCTTCTTTGTGCAAAGGGCACATGTAAGGGAGTTGGGTGTGTGGCATTGTAATTCTCGCACATTTTGCAGCCATGCATGGTAGTTGTAACAAGTTTCAAATCGACAAGGGAGAGCCCGAGCTGTGTATTCTTGCTTGCTTGTGAAGGTACTAACATATTCCATCTAAAGTCTTTATACTCCTGAGAATTCTGCTGCATCCTGGCTTTTGCTCTTACAAAGGAGGCTACACAAACTTGGCTTCCAAGGTATTTATCCATCTCATAAGTTCTTCTCTATCTATTTCCTTCCACTCTCCCACATGGCCAGATTCTACCTTTACAGTTAAAACCAATAGTCTCCATGCCGTGTGAAAAAATGCGATTGGTTTTGTAGTTTTTTTTCTGTGGCTATTTTTTTTAGACCTACTGATTGTTTACTATGAATTGATTTGAAGCAGCAGCTGTGGGGGGAATAGGTTTTGGCTCGTCTTATTTATGAAAAAGTCAATTTATGATTTGGTAGGGTTCTCTCAAAAAATTTCCCCTGCAAACTCTGCTCATTAAGGCATATCTTGAAATTATGTTAATCCACGAGGACTTGAACATTTATTTGAAGTCTTCTTTTATTAAAAAATCCATTTTGTGAAAAACTACAGTCGTTGCAATCCACTAGCCCCTGTTTCATTGAGGTATTTTTTCAAACAATTCATGTGCTTTGTCGAAGCGTCCATGTTCTGCGTACATGTCTGCCAGGGCAGTTGCACCTGCAAGCTCTACGCATTTTACTCAACGACGTAGTTGATTCACCTCCTTCCCGTAGGCCGAAGTCACTTGAAGCACGTGCAAAGGAAACCTTTATAGGACCCCCGAGGTCTAGAATCTTGAGGTAAGTCACTTGCCATGGTTTGGGACTTTGGTGGCTGAATTAATTACCAGAAGATTTTCAAATTTCGATCCAATACCATTTTCATTCATCAAATACACTTTCATATATCCACTTGGTTTGTGAGCTAAAAATTTTTTGCTCATCTAAAAGAAAGATTCAGATGCCAAATTCCATCAGTATTGTATTGGGGACTGCTCAGGAGGAATTGTTGTAAATTATATAGCTAGAGTATAATGGCAAAAATTCCCTACCTCCTTGCAAATCCCACAATCAGGTTGTACTTCGGGTAAAGTTGTAGTAAATTCTCTTTCATATTTTGAACTGAAAATATACCGAATTTGTTGCAGCTTAGGAAATTCTGCACATCTTTGTGCAACAAAACAGAGACTTGCTATTGCTTCTCTTAGGCTATTGAGGCAGGACCTAAAAGGTTATCAAGCAATATGAATTCAAGACATAATTACTGTTTCAAAGCTATTCATTTATGTCTTCCTAAGAGCTGAGAAAGAAAATTGAGGAGAAAGAGTTATTAAAAGAGTTGTTTTTCAATAAATGACATTTTCTTGATCACATCACTGCAAAACCCTTGAATGAGAACATATATGTCAATCATGTTCTGTTCTTTGGAAACATCGTCCACCTGCAATTGCAGAGCATATATAACCTCCTTTTGGAAAGCCCATAAAACTCAGGGTCAAATGCATATGTTCTCTTCCTCCATAGAGTGTACACAGAATTTAGGGAAAATAAGTCCCGCTAGGGTTTCTTGATCCTCCATGAATTCTGGGTTTAGTTTAGATACAAAGTACTTTTCTACATCATTTAGTTTATAAGTTCTTTTTTTTTGAGAGATATTGTTAGTACTTTATATCAGTTTAACAACACTGAAAATAAATTTAAATAAAAAAATAAAATTTAAATAAATACTTTAGATTATGAGAATACCTTAGATGGTGCACTAGCTCTTTGATCATTCTTAAGAAGCAATACTACATCTTTCTTGAAAGCATTACGTAGGGTAGGGTTTCTCTCTGGATTTTTAATTGTACAGTGCACAATATTGTCTAATCTAAGAGACTCTTACTGTTCATACCATATGCAACCGTAACAACATTAATCATTTTAAAAAGAATTTTGCTTTGTTTGGGTTATGTAATATTTTTTCTGCAAACCTGCCCATTTTTCCTCATCAGCATTGTTGACTACATGACACAATTTGCGCGGAATATTGAGATAAGTCACTTGTCATAGCTTCAATGAGTTTTTTATTATGAATCTGTACATAGCTAGATGATTTTTTGTTATGTTTTATTTTATTCTAAAATAACTTTATTGTTATGTGTTAAATGAAGATGGTCTGTCCTCTACATTTCGCTATAGGTGAAGATAGCTATGGCAACAATTGTGATTACAAATGAATATTTAAATAAGCTTTTAGTGGAGTCGTTCAATCATATTTTTTGTACAGTTTCTATAGTTGCACACATCAAGAGAAATTCCTACAACCTTTCTCTGTATACGTTGTTCAATAGTTGAGAGGGTGGTTATTTGCTAGGTTTCCTAAAAGAAATAGCTACAAAATTATTGCTTTTGTTCCTGGCAACCATGCTATACTACCAATTGGTCTATGCAGCTATGCTTTTGTATCATAGCTCAATATACCTTGGTTTGTACTTTTAACTTCATAATTTCAATGGACATGCACATTCACATTAATTTTTGGTTTTATGTATAAGTAGTTTCTAATTAAGCAATCACTCTTGTTTTCCTCACTTAAATCCATTAGATTCATTCACCTCTCAAAGTTTAAATAGAAAAAATAATACAACTTCTATCAATACTACAATACCAAATGGTGTGTTTTTCATAATAGGCATAGTAAATGATAAAATACAGTGAAAATAAACTATTTTGTGTTTTTCTGTTTACATGCCTGCACTAGTCACTATGTTATTAACTCAGACACATATAGTTTAGATCTTTTCTAGCTAGCCAAGGAATGCATCTGTTATTTATGCATAGTTGCATGAAGTAAAGACTGAATAGTCATTACCCTTCAAACAAGCAAATTATATGGAAGACAACTTGATAAGTTCTCAGATAAAATTGGTAGACAACTTATAATACTTCAATCATGAGCATTTAGTTCCTTTGTTCTAGTTGAAGATCCATGCAAGTTCTGCACATGGAAAGTTACATATGGCATTATATGTCCTCTTGGTGTCCCCCAACAGGTGATGTCTCCACTTTGTTTTAAGCTAAATGCTTGTTTTTTATACATTACACTCACTATTCCTTACAACTTCTTGTTCAATGTCTATACTTTATATTCACTATTCCATATGGTTTCGCCGGCTCCACTTCTATTTCAAGAGACTCTTGAACATTTCTCAAGCCTGTGTTTCATTTGTTAGTAATAGCAGTTTCATAGCATTTTTGTATATAAAACCTATGCCTGATCATTTTTCCTGTATTGACTCCTCTGCTGCATTTTTTGGCAACAATAACCGCTTCCTAGGTCTTACTCTTATTGCATTACGTTGTAGATGACAACAAAGCATAATTCTTTGCACTTGAATATATTCACAATAAATGAAATGTAGATCTCAAACTACTTGGTCTTATAGCTACTACATTCTTGAACTCCCGCATGTATGCAAATTGTGGTAATAGACACAAGCCACATGAATTTCTCTACAAAATGCCACCTATCCACCAGAACACTTCCACATTTTCTCAAATGAAACATTAGACAATGCCTTAAATTTCCCATCTGCTCATCTCCCATTCGTTACAAAAAAAATCCCAATAATTTTAAACCGAAAAATCAAGAAATCTCTGGCAAAGATACCAGCCATGAATCAGGAAAAAGAAAAAACTACAAAAAAATCCATTTACAAAATCAACACATTGCATACATAGGGTAAAATGTCCATTCCCAAGGAGCAAATTAATTGCTTATACTACTCGGAGAAAACATTAGTTGATACTTAAATAGAAGTAACTCTCTTGGAATACAACAAAGTGCTTTCCTGTGTTTTTCTATTTACATCTAAATCTCTCTCACCCACGACTCTGCATAAATCACAAATGCATGCCTGCACTGGCCACATTGTTATTAATTCAGACATGCATAGTTTAGTTCTTTTCTAGATAGTGAAGGCATGCACCTGTTATTTATGCATGGTTGCGTGAAGAAAAGAATGAATAGTCATTTCCATTCAAACAAGCAAATTATATGGAAGATAGCTTGATAGGTTCTCAGATAAAATTGGTAGACAACTTATAATACTTCAATCATGAGCATTTAGTTCCTCTGTTCTAACTGAAGATCCATGCAAGTTCTACACATGGAAAGTTACATATGGCACTATATGGCCTCTGTTATAAGGAGGTCCTGAGTTGTTTATGTTGAAAACTTGCTTGCCTACAAGCATTGGGCATCTATGTCCATATAGAGTTTTATCAAAACTAGCAAATGCATGTATTGTTACTCTATCTATTCCAGTTTGCTGCGAACTATATATTATTATTTTTTGTTCCTTTGGGACTGTTATTTTAATATTTATTGAGAGGTGTCTACATAAATTTTAACCAACACTAACATTAGGATAGACTCTGTAGTCAAATCTACATGTTTTTTGGAAGGTTCCTAGCTTTTTTATTTTATTGAGAACTTCAGTTTGCAGCCTTCCTGTTGCACTGGGATTTATGTATGGTTCATTCCAGTAGCATGATTTTACAACTATGGAGATTACTTAATATTTGTATAAGAGCGGTGTTGGAAGTTACTCTATACTATGTAGCCACTGTTGCTAGAATTTAATGTAGCATTTGCTAACTTGAATGTTTGGGTATGATATCTCGATTAGTGATGTAGATTCATGGGCTTATAATGTTTATGCACATAAATATTTTTTTTCCATGTATGTTAAACCTGATAAAAGAGATATGTCTGCAAGGAAGCACTGCCACATGATGGAGTATAGCTTGATTGCATTATGGGACTGCAAAATATTTATCTTGGTAATTATGTGATGCAAGAGGTTTTTGAATTTAGGATCAGTAGATAGGGTTTGAAGTTGCAGTCAAGGAAAAATTGCCCCTGTTTGTTGTTTGTAGAGAAGTGTGATTCCACTAGATCCAGTTAATGATTGTTTGCAAGTGGTGAAAGTATCATGCCTAACACCGTGGTTATAGACATAAACTGCTATTAAATTACTTGCACCAAGCTAGAAAAGAGCTTCTTCATTGGAAATAGTGGCAAAGCCTTTACAAGGAAGTACAACAATACATTGAGCAAAGTATTACTGAATTTCAAAATACCTATGTTGTTAGGTGACATTTTTCTTGCTTGCTTGCTTTTCTTTGAGTTAGTAACTTAATATGGTTGATTATTTACAACTTTACAATTTAAGTTTTAACAGTTGTGTGGGACCATTTGAACCTAAGAATAGGATCAACAATCACTCCCATGGAACCCCTACTTTGAAACACTTGACAGCTATTTTCCAGTGAGAGACTTTGGATTTAGTCCCATGGAGGGGCAAAACCCATGTAAGTTGTAGAAATGCAGTGAGGCCAAGTTTGTTGAAGAAGAGTTTGAGTAGCTGTTGAAACATTTATTGTTATTAAATGTGACTTAGCAATTGTTTGGAGACACTATAGCTCAATAAAAGCATGTCCTATGAAGTTGCTCCAATTAATGATAGATCTCTTCTTATTGTTCAAGAAACGTTGTGTTATTCTCTTCCAATGTGAAAATTGTTCAATAAAATTGATTGGTAAATTTCCATTTCTAGTTGATGCAGCCTTGAAAACATTGGATTGATGTCATGTGGGCAGATTTTTCAATAATGTAAACAATTTGCTAAATGTTATTTGAATTAAATGTTGTCTTAGTACTGTCTCGAAACAATGTGGATAAGTTTGAACTAGGATGATACGTAATACTTACTAGAAAGCCACCATATAACAAAATGTCCTTGATTAACTTCGCCATTGTAGCTTAAATTTATATTTATGGATAGAACAGTTTGGACTAATATGTTGCATGAAGCTTGACCACATAATGATTGTTATGTTTCTCCTTGGCTGCTTCCATGTTGTTGGTAGTGATTATGCTTTGATACATTAAGCCATCAGAAGGCAAAATATTTGGTATTTATTAATAGGTCTTTATTTTTCATATTGTATCATTATCACTCTATCCATCCTATTTCGGGTTACTTTTTCACATCAAGCAAGTGCTTTATTCTTTATTCTTTTCTTGTCTCCTCTTCAGTTGCCATGAATTTCAAGATTAAAGTAAGAAATTTTATACCTTGCTCTGGTCTGGTTCTACACTAACATGATCTGAATAGCAAAAGCCAAAAATCAAATTCCAAAAATACTCATAACACTATTTTCCCTACACCCAGACCTGCTTAAGGTAGGGACTCCAGCTCACGCAGAGCGCTTGTTTCATGGAACGAAATGGTTATAGGATATACATGAATTTGAATTAATCGAAAAGCTTTAGAAACTTCCAAGCTAATTTATCTGCAAACGTAAAAGTTTTGTAACCCATGTTGTCGCCTAAAATGGTTTTTGAAACTATGTCAGTGGCCGACTTGGTTGTTCAAACTTGTCCAATGTCTGAATGGTCATACACTATATTTTCAATGTAAATTCAGAGTTCACAGCCATTACCCTAAATGTAGGAACGATCTTGGTAATATCAGATGCGTGGCCATGAAAAGGATAGTGGCTTCCCTTGAACTTTCTTGCAAGTACCAGAAGCATGGTTTCCAAGAAATATTTTCTTACTATAGTAAAGAAAATTAAGACGGTCGTTTTTTTAGTCCATATAATTTCCCGTACACTGGTTCTATGTGTACTGTAACTAGGCATATTTGGAAGGAGCAATAATTAGCTTGGCATTAACAGGTATTGCACATCTTATAATTGCCTGATGATTAAAGCTCTTCAATTTCATTTGGATTGAAAAGATTTGATCTGACGAACCTTTGAATGAACACATGATTGCCAAACTTTATAAATGTGTAGCAAAGAATCCATTGCCTATACCAAAGATAGCCCACCAGTTGGAATAAAGGTGGGTACAAAGAATTATAGAATGAGCACTTTCGGTTTGTACTTGCTATAATGACTGCATGGTAAATTACTTCTGGCATGTAAAGATCAAATGCCACTTTTTTCTTGTCAGCCGCCTAAGCATTGATCCATACACTTCCTGAGCAGAATCGACATGATGATATGTGAATTTTGGGTTGCTAGACATTGTATGATTTCATTTATAGTTGGATATGGGATATACATGCATAATTTGAATGGGTTTCTTTCTAACCTCTATGTACCTGCTCATGATAATGGGGATTATAGTGGGTGTTGACATCCAAGAGTTGCTAGTCTACAGGCTCTTTCTACAATGGTTTGGTTGATGGGAGAATGTTCACACACTTCAACTACTTTTGATGATATTTTCTTTGTTACTTTGGATTGTTGTCAAGTTCTTAGTGTTGATACAGGCCGTAACCAAAAAAGAAGTGATTCAGCTCAGAATTGGGTGAAGGAGGTTCTTACGTGTGAGGGAAGGTGTGGAGATTCTCTGCCAAATTGTGATTCATGAAAACCTAGAGTTCATACAAAATCCATCTACACTAACAAAGGAAGATATGGAAACATCTCAGTTGTGGTCTCAAATATGTACTCAAAATAATCGGTGGCTAACAGACAATCCACAACTCATGTCCTAAACCCATATTTCAATATTTTGATAGGGAAAGCGGGGTCTCTGAACATGGATTAGCTTATTTTACTCTTTGTGATATGGAATACTTGATGAAGAGTACAGGAAATGACCAATTAATTTTGACTGCTCTTATCAACCACCTAGACAACAAAAGCATAGTACACCAACCCCGGATGAAAAGTGGTGTTATTTGTCAAATTTTCTGTATGCACAGAAATATATAGAGCTGCTGCTCCATTTCTCCAAAACAGAAGATTACACAAATACGAAATAAACAAAATGCAAGGAGATAAATTTGGGCATGCAATGTTTTCCTTTTTATATTAAATATGTTGGAAATGACAATACAAGAAAGATTAAACTTAAACTACTGAAAGCTAATTCTAAGCTACGAATCAAAATATGTTGGGAGCAATCAACTTCTTAACCAAAAATAGACAGCTTCAGGAGCTACTAGGAGCTCATGAGCAGGAGCTATGCAAAGCTCTTCAGGAGCAATTACTGCTCACATACAAAATATGCATGCAACTGTTGTTGCTCAAAAATTTCTTTGAATCACAAAGAACAAAAACATTCCTCTACAGACTAACAAGCTTAGAATTCAATCCAACTTGATACAAAAAACGCTTTCATTCCTTTTGTCTTTCAACTCATTCCCTCTCAAATTTGAAATCACCTACCAGCATTGAATTGGAATTAAAAAATTCCTAACTTAATTTAACTTCTTTTGCAGTCTTCAGGTGCACGTCAGGAGCAAGTGGGGAAGGAAATCCCCAAAACAATCTTTCAACTGTAGGCATCGAATGCCCCTGACAGGTAGGTGGACGGGAAGAGGCTCAAGAGCATTTAATTTTCCAACACTCCCCCTTGATCCTGAGCCGACAAAATAGGATCAATCCATATCCAAATCAACAACACCCAATCTGCTCCTCAGGTGCTCAAAACTATCCTTGCTCAAAGGCTTGGTGAATATGTCTGCTAGTTGCTACTCAAACCTGCAAAATGCCATTTTAATTTCACCATTCTCAACCAATTCTCTGATAAAATGATACTTGATTTCAATGTGCTTGCTTCTTCCATGAAACACAAGATTTTTCATCAAGGCTATCGATGAAACATTGTCACAATAAATTACTGTTTCATCCTCTTGTTCTTCTCTCAAATCTGCCAAGATTCTTCTCAGCCAAATAGCTTGACATGCTGTTGCATTTGCTGCTATATACTCAGCCTCAGCTGTAGATAGGGAAATGATGGGTTGTTTCTTGGAAGCCCATGAAATGACTCCCGAACCCAAATGGAACACATAGCTCGATGTGCTCTTCCTATCATCCAAACTTCTTGCCCAATCACTGTCCGTGTATCCAACTAGCCCAAAAACATTTGTTGTTGTGTATTGTTATTACTTGGATTTTGCACCCTATTGAATGTGGAATTCAACAATCCAGTGTAACATGGGAATGATCTCAAAAGTATGAATACTTAGATAAGACCAAACCTCCGGAGAAAGGCCAACTTCCTATGGATATCACCTAAACTATTAATTTGATAAGAAAAAGGGTAAGAAAAATCTTGCATAAAACTGAAAAGGTGAAAACAATGGTAAAACTAGGTGATACACCAAACTGTTAAGAGCTATGAAATACTAGGACTGTCATACACTTGTTCACTTTTGATGAAATCTGAAAATATACAGGCTGTTAGTGTAAGTTTATGCATAAATATTTCATGAACAGGTCTATTCTGCATATATTCTCAAGAAGGAAAGATAGAGTTTCACAAACTAGAGGCTTCTATGCAATTTTGTGACACAATTCATAACCTACATATTCCTACTTTTGCAAAAAAGGCATAAAATGAGACAAAGATAAAGGATAAAGAAAATATCACAAAGAACTTGATCAATCACCTGAAATGCACAATACTTGCAAGAAACAAGAAGGTAAAAGAACTCTTCAATAATCTCCAAGGTAAAAAATTGTATTTCATACTCCAAAATGATGAGTTACAAAAGATGCTCAAAACTGTTACAAAGGACTATATTAGTCACAATCTCCAGAAGTTTTGCATAATTAGAACTAACTTCAAATGAGTTAAAAATGTGGCTAAGTATCCAAGCTCTAAGTTGCTCCACAAAACAAGGTTCTAGAAACCCCATTTTCAGAAGCACTCATAAAGCCTAAAATCTAGGACCTAAATCTTCACCAAAATAACTCATAATGGTTGAAAAAGTCAAGTTGATCTTATCAATCCATAAAAGGTCCCTAAATATGCTCCAATTGTCCCCAAACTGACTTCAAACAACTCCTAGATACCTTCCTAATGTTTGAAAATTGTAAATAACCTCCCAATATGTTCTCTCAACCATAAATAGAAGCATATCTTCCATTCCTTCATGACTTAGTCATAAAGAACCAACGTATCCCATCTTGCAAATACATAGCAAACATTAAAGTGATTTATAAGTTATCACTAAAATAAATGTTTTACATTAAAATTGAATGCAAAATGGAATGCATACAAGCATTCAACCATGAGTGCAAATAAAGACCAAGTCTTTGAAGTCTCCTATGTAAGTTACAAAAAAAGCATTTAAAAGGCATAAGTCATAAGATATTACAAGGCATGAATAATTCCTAATGTAATTGTATTTCAAAAGGCCATGAGGTCTTATTAGTTTCATATGATATTTATTTTTTGTAAATAATGTGATAAAAATCACATCTTTTATCGGCATTTTAGGGTAAGAATAACCCTAACCATGTGATACCAAGTCATTTACCTTTCATTCTTTTGCTCGAAGCTTTTGGATGAAGCCACCGCCAACATGCCATAGGGTTTCTGGAGAAACTATATGCCATTCTTAGTATTTTATGAGCATTTCAACAACAAATCTTGTATAGAAAAAGCATTTCCTCTGTAGATTTCATTGATTTTCCCCATTGAAAGCATTGGAAGGTATGTTTTTAGCAAAAATATAAGGAAATATCATCATCATTTGCTCATACAAGGCCTCTTTGGCCGCGGCCTTTATAGATTTCTTCACTGATTTTATTTCTGTTGCTTTTTTCTTGATTTGGCTGTGCCATCATAAGGGTTTCATGGCCATATAAAGGTGTTCCACTGCATTTTTTGTGGTATTTTTCCAAAGAAGCACTGGTAAGTCACTCCATTTTGTGCTCATTTTTTGTAATTCCTCTTTGTGAAAAAAAATGTACCTTTTTGTAAAGAGGAACTCCTTGTTTTGATGAGAAATGCATAAAAAATTGGGTCGTGGGTTAAAAAGCTTTGCACTAGGTCTATAAAAATTGAAACCCTCCCTATCTTTTTCTGTATTTTCTCTTTAAAAAACAAAACCCGAATGGGTCTTTTTTCTTGAGGGCTTTCCATTTCTTTTTCTATAGCATTATGTTCATCTCCTGTTTTCTTTGACTGGAGCCATGGCACAATGATTTGAATTATCTTTTGGGTAATCTAGAATCCCAACAATAAGGCATTGTGAGGGTTTCTTGTTCCTTTTGATGGTTGGAGCTATATACTATAGGTACAAAAGTCTCTATGTTCGAGCTTTGTATTACAATTGATTTTTGAAAGCTTCAAAATTTGAATAAGCTTGATTTTACCATGATATTACCATTTTCTCTTTAGTATTTCCTCTGTATTCTCCATTCATGCTTGCAGAAAACTAAAGATTTTTAAGCTCTATAGATATGGTCCACTAGATCCTTTTGAAGTTTATCATACTTCATAACCCTAAATCGAGGGTTTGGTGCTTCTACAGACCATATTTTCCACATTCTCATTCATCTCATCTCACGGTTCCAAACACCAAGATATGTTCTCTCTCAATGCTTAATAGAGTAAGGCTGTAAGAGTTCATGATGGAAAAGAAATTTTAGTTATTTCACTGGAAATGAACCTTTGAAGATTCAACACTATATCTTTCAAGTTTTTCAGAATGTATGTGCCTTTATCTGCTTGTATGAAACCTAATTGTCAAATATCATGGCATTGTCACCACACAATTTGAGCATGCATTCCTAACTCTACCTTGAACCATCTTTTGATTGTTACTAATTATGACTTTAATGACAAGGATTGACATTGTCACTATCATTTTAAAGCACTACTATGATATAAGAGCATTGTTGCTACTCTTGGATAAAAGATTCTGCCATCTATTTTGAACATTGTTCTAGGCCCAATATTGTATAACTTGCCTCATAGCATTGGCTGTCTCATATGTTTTTAACATTGAATTGGTTGCTATGTTAATAGCTCTACATCTTATAAGGACTGTTCTTTACAAACCTTTGTTGTTATTCCATGGCAGATGAACACCTCTGTTTGGTTTCATGACACTGCAAGATCTTCTGCATTATGATTATGAAATAATCATGATTGATATCAACTTTTATTTTATATATAACTCCACATGCACTTAAAATATTGATTGAGAATGTGCATAGATTAAAATAATACAATTATTGGTATGAGTTGGGCTCAACCCTCGTGGGAGCCACATTTATCCCCACTCATATTTAATCTGATAGATGATTGCACCTGTAGCTCCACATGAAACAAACAAGTTAGAAATAAAATGCCTGTCTTTTGTGTGTATGTTGACCAGATGGTTTTCCTAGACACCTAAGGCATTGTTTGATCTTTAATACACATGGAGATGAGTTAATACATGCATAGGTGGATGATATAAATGATCATGTATGGTTATGACCCTTCATTGCTTAGAGTACAACTCTAATACATTGCTTGACTTCTGTAGGAATAGGAGCACAATGAAATTAGGAAGGACAAGCAACAAGGACAACATTGAAGTGAGACAAGCACTAACCAGTCATTCAGGCAATGACTGGTCATCCCTCTTACATGCACATTTATTTTCCTTTATTTATTCATGTATTAATTTGTCTTTATTTGTATCAAGGAAAAGTCAGTCTCACGACTTGCTATGTGAGACACGTGTATCTAATTATATTCAATAAAGATTACATTTTCAAAAAGATTGTAAAATATTTTGTCTCATTCACTTGTATGAATGTAATAATTTTGTATTCTTGTAATCTTGTAAAGTTGTTTCATTTGTATAACTGAATGTAACATAGAAGGTTTAATAAAAGTGTATCATTCATTTTGAAACATAGATGGTTCTTCCCCGATTGCCCATAGGTGAAAATATGTAACATGTACAAAATGCCATATCCTATGGTGCCATTCACATACCTTAGGATTATTTTACCTGCTTCCCAATGGGTGTCCCGTGGAGTCTCCATAAACCTGGAAATAAGACTCACACTGTGCATTATATTTGGCCTAGTTGTTGTTAAATAAATTAAACTTCCAACCAAACTCTTAAACATGGTCGGATCCACATTGATGCTGCAATCTTCCTTGCTCAACTTTAGACCTATGGCTATTGTTGTTGGGGCAGGCTTGCTTTCAAGCATCCTAAATCTCTTCAAGATCTCATTTGCGTATTTTTCTTGAGAGATAAATATACCATCATGCATTTGTTTTACTTCTATGCCTAGAAAATAACTCAAGAGACCTAAATCTATTATTTCAAACTCTCTTTTCATGGCCTCTTTAAAATCAACAATGAGGAAATCATCATCCCCAGTAAAAACTAAATCATCAACATACAAGACAATAATCAAAACCTTACCATTTGTTGCCTTGATGTAAAGAGTGGGCTCACCATCGCTTTTTCTAAAGCCATTGCTCATCAAATATGAGTCAATCCTGTTGTACCATACTTGTGGAGCTTGCTTCAACCCATAAAG
>VDFB02195574.1:0-16369 GCA_007258455.2 Sequoia sempervirens | reverse complement strand
AATAGTAGAGTTTTCATGTTGAAAGGCATATAATATGAATTCAAGTTTGAATTACAATGATAACTGATATACAATTGAAGTTTGGAGGGGAACAAGCTTTTGAAAAAGTCAAATTTTTGAGGAATTTGAGGAAAGAAGAAGCAAAGGCTACATAATTGGGTAGAACTCCTCCATTTGAAACTTTAGTTTTTTAGGTATGTGAAGTATTTGTACATTTTCTTTCATTCTATTATGGCTTGCTTTCATTTTTGTTGTTTTTCTTATTCCATGTTGACCAAATTGTTTGTTTTTCATGTTACAACCTTAGGTTGTCAATGGACATTTTAAATTACACAATTCTATACACTTTCCTATTAAATTTTTAAACCACATCTCTTTGAGGCATTTTGTTAAATTTAACAAAATTGACTTTCTTTGTGTATGCTTCCAAAGCTTTCATTGAGGCATTTTATCAAACAGCTATACAAACTAGCTGATTGCCTTGTCTATATTTCCATACATGTCTCTAAAAAATTGGAATATACTCCTAATGCATGCTCAAATAGGTTTCCAATACAAAAACCCTCAATTTTCTCATAAATATCTAGGGTTTTCTATATTTCATAACTCCAAGGCCTTCATGATGCAGAGCCAAGGTGAAGATTAACTCATAACAACCTAGTGTCAATTCAAAAAAACAATGAACTCTTCTTGAAAACACATTCAATCTACCAAGCATCAATTCACCCTCAAGGGTCTCAACCCTTCAAATTTGCAAAAAAAAACCAAACCTCCACCAAGGCCCTAAAAAATCTTCTCAACATGCCAATGATGACAATTTATCCATTTAAATGCAATCTCAAAGTCAGATTCATCATAACCTTCAAAAACTCACCTTTTAACACTAGCCTTCCTTGTAGTATTGGGAAACCTGTTTTTCAGCCTTTTGTCTAAATCTTTCCAAAACAGCTGAGAAATAAAACATGGATTCAAGCACCCATTTTAGAGTTATTCAAAATATCAAATATTGATGCAGAAAAGGTGGAGAAACACAACCAACCCAATTTGATCAAATGCATGCAAAGAAACAACCTTCAAAACTTCATTCTCCCAAACTGCCCAAAACAATATCCTTTGCTTTCTAGGTCTCAAAATTCATCCAATGGACCTATCTTTTATAGAAGGCCGTAAAAGGTCCAACACATCATCCATTTAGTATCCACTCAGACCCCAAGTATAATGCCCAACAAATCACATAAGGTTCCCTTGCAACAGTATGGAGTTTCAATAGGTTACCCTACCCAAAGGCTACTAGATTAGCCCCATTTTACAAAGGAGGTCCCTCTTAAAGACTCTATTTTTAATCCAAACCAATGGACAGTCATTTGATATGTTCTAAAACAACAAAATCCATGGTTAGTTCCTAAACACAAACACTCTAAAGTGTTGTCTCAGCAAACCCTCCTTTTACATGCTAAAACCCAAGGGTTTATTGAAAGTAATATTCCCAAGCCTTTCCAGACCCCCAAAAAGCATCAAACACCTTCCAAATACCCTGCACAAACTTAAAATTTCATTATATCAACAAGTTCTTTATCATTTTGACAAACCCCACCATCTAGCCTTCAAATTCACAAGGAAAATTGACTTTTCCAGCCCTAGGAATCACTCCTACTCACTCAAATGAACACACTTGCACAAAATAGATGCCAAAAAATTTAACCCTACCTATTATGATCCATTCCACTGAGTTACAATACCTATAGAAGGTGGAATGGATCAAGCTTTCATTCTTTGTACTCTAAAACCCTTAATTTCTGAGTTACACAAGCAATCTTTGAAAATCTACTCTAAAACACACAAAACTAAATGGTTAAGCCTCCAATCTGATGGAAATCATATTAGACTCACTTCACTATCATTCCCAATTCATTTCATTCCACAATATTCACTGTACGGACTGTTTATTGCCAACAAAGTTCAGAAAACTAGGGAAAAACGTGGAAACAACAAAAGGTTTCATTCAAATTTTCAAATGGAGTCATACCAACCTCCCTCCAACATTTACATGGCATTTTTAAAGGAACTCCAACCTCTACAACTACCTAAAACCACCATACAACTTCCCTTTACCAACTTGACCTTTCAATTCCCTTTTTAGTGCAACTTTGCATTTTATTTTATTTTTGCTATTTTTTCACTTTTTGACACTAAAGCTGACTTTCAACCTATTCTAATGGCCTTATGATGGCCTCATCACACTACATTGACCTTTACATTGCCATCTTATAGGTATTTTCATGTTTATGCCATTGAAGGCTTCATTCCATCATATTGACAACATTTGCCAAGACATGGCAACTTCATAAACCTATCAACCTAACATGACTCAAAACACTTCCTAATGGTCTTTTGAGACTTTATTACATCACACTCATGATTAAAAAGAAAAAATTCATCACTTGACCACCTAATGGTCCTAGTTGTCCATGGTGCTCCTGCACCATATATTTTTCCATGAAAGCTTTCCAAGTCTCTTGGAATTCTGCAACACCTTGACCTGCAACAAATCTCTGATGATCCTCCTTGTTCCTACCATTGCTCCCTCTTTCCTTCATCTTCACCTTAGGCTTGGCCTTGTCCTTTCAAAAAAATTCCTCTCTTGACTAATCACCTTGAACTTACACCTTCCTGATCTGTCTTATCATCCATGGCTGCATCCAATTGCTCCTAACTTGTTCGATGGTGTCACTTACTTCCAAATAGTCCACTCTCTGTCCTTCTTTTATTTTCACCCTTAGCTTCACCTCCATCAACATGATCATCAAAAAAAGGAAGTAATAAAGAAATCCCTTCACTCTTTTTCTCTTATCCATCCTCTTCACCATCTGCTTTAGGTTCTCCCATCTAGGAACCATTGCCACAATAGCATACAATTTCCACATCAGTACTCTTACCCATCTAGGACCATCCATTGTCCTAGCCTCATCTTTTGCTTTCTTCTCCATTTCATTTGGACATCCCACTCTCACCTTTCCTAGAGCCTTCACTTGGCCAACCTTTATCAACATCTCTTCCTTAGTCTCTTCCATCTTTGAGTCATTCAAACACTTTGTATTTTCAATTTCACCTTTTATGGTGATTGCACCTTCTACAAACTTTGTCTCAGACCTTTCCTTTGCTTTTTTCCATTCCACTTGATGCATCACATCCTTTGATCTCTTATCCTCCACTGAGCTCTTTTCCAACACTGTATTTTCAGGCTCTTTATCTTCTTGTCCTTTAGTGGACCACTTACTGCATCTACCATGCTTTCCATGCACTTATCTTTATCCTCAACTATCATACATTCTTCCACTAGCCTTTTATCTAGGCTCTTTGCAACTTCCATTTTTATGACCTACATCAAACTTTTTTTCTTGTCTTCTTTTTCTTACCCCCTACATGGGTTCTTTGCATCTAGACTTTGAATCAAATCTCCCTTTAACTCTATATTTTCAGATTTAAATGTCACTATTTCTACAATGCTTGTCTGCTCCTTGTCTCTCTTTATCTGCAGGGGACACAACACTACCCCTATCATAATTTCTTTATTCTTGACAAGCCCTTCATGGATTTCCTCAATCCATCCACACTCTTTTACCTCTGCCTTCTTTCCCTTTTCCTCTGAGACCTTCTCATCATGTGGTCTTCCATCTTCTTTGTCATCAATCTGTTGCTTTCCATCTTGCCCTTTCATTGGACAATCCATCTCTTCCACCATGACCTTACTAGACCATTCTAGCCTCTTCTCCATCTTGTCTCCACTTATCTTGCGTTTTCCTTGCATTAGGGTCTCTGCCCCAAGGTTCTTCACCTCACATTTCTTTTCATCAGGTTTGCATACCTCTGTTTTGATAGTATTAGACTATCCTACACCTGTTCTTACCTTTTCTTGACTAAAATTAGTCCTTTTCTTGTCTCCAACCTACTTTGCAAACATGTCTAGATCCTGTATAAAGGATTCCCTTTCTCTTACCACTATTTCTCCATCCTTTTTCCTTTCTAACATCACTCCTTTGTCTACTTTTGCTACCTCAACTCTTTTCTTTGTGTAAGTAGTTGCACCTTCACCATGTTTATCTTCCTCATGCTTGTGGAACTCCTTCCTTCCCATCATCACTATCCTTGCCATTTTGTCTTGTTCCTTTTCATCTCCTTGCAATGGGGTTAGCTTGAACTTGATTCCATCTTTAACAATATCATACTCGAAAACAAACCACTTCAACTTCAAAAACTAACATTTGAAAGAGGTGACCGTTGGTCTCCCTTTTTAATAGACTTTTACAACCCTTCACTATTAGTTAATTTCACTTGACTTAGCACTTTTTGCACAGGTAAAATTATTCTTCATGCCAAAGAAACAAATTGTTAAAAGGAAAAAACTAACAAATGATCAGCTCCAAGCCTTCAGAGATAAAGAGAAAAAATGGATGAGGGAATATCGTGAAAAACAAAAATTGGGAATGATTGACGAAAACAATCCAGTTGAAGAGGAACCTCAACCATCAAAAAGAGAAAAGAAATTGGTAGCACAAAGGGAATGAATGTGAAAGATTCATGCTAGGGGAGATGCAGATACCATAGTTGGAGACACACCCTCTACCGCAAGTGAATACGAAGGGACACCATTAAGCACAAGCAAATATAGAGGGACACCATCTACCACAAGTGAGTATGGTTGGACACCATCCACCACATCTGAAGTTGAGAGTACATCATCACTAATACTTGATGAACAAGGTATGCCATCATCTCCATGTGAACCTCAAGGTATGTATTCTATTCCACCCTTGGTCGAAGGTACGCAATCTATCCCACCTCAATTAAATATTGATGAAATTGCTAATGTTGAGATGTATGTACCTAAGAGATTACCACCTAAAATTTTGCGTAGAAAGCAAAAGTTTTTTATTAATATTGATGAGGATATTTTGCAGCACATGGAAGGTAAGATTCTAGAGCTCACTTGTAGAAGATATGCTGCTAAGATTTGGAAAATGTTCTTTGAAAGGCTAAATGAGACCGGAAGATGTCAACTATTTGTTCAAATGATGCGGGGTTTAAAGTATAGAAACATCATGAAGACTCTTGGGTTGAGAACATTGAATGCATCAAGTGAAAACACTATTGTGAAGAATCTAATGGATGCTTATGAGAGTGTGGCTAAGACCTCATGCTCAAAGGATAGTAATGTCACCCGACGTGTCATTACATCGACTTTGGTAAGCTATCAAACAAAGAGATCTCGTCTCATTAAAAAGACAACTGAACAAATGGGAATTAGTAGAAAAACTTTATCAAGAGCCGTTCAAAAGCGGAAAAGAATTGAGGGCACCGATTCAAATGAATTATGGGCATTCTTGGGAAGACTACCACATAAAGATAGAAATTTTTTTAAAGCATTGAGAACACTAATTAAAGATTATTGGAAGAATAATGCAAGGCCATCTCCGAATAAAAGGGATGTCATAAGAAGGAGAATCGGTAGTAGGAACCGTGAGCCACATCCAAAGCATTTTTTGGATACGACTCAAACCCAATTTTTTCATAAATTTCAAAATGCTTATCCACAAATTAGTATTTCTCAAAGATTCTTTGAAATGCTTAAACCTTTTTATGTCAAGATAAATCACACACGCACTACTTTTTGTTGTAGACTACATATTGAATTCGCTAACCATTGTGATGTTTATCATTCTATATGTTTACATTTGCATACTAATGATGTTTTGTGGGATTGTGGCATAGAAGCCCCACCAAAATCTTCAAGAGAGTTCTTATCAAAAAAAATTTCAAATAGAGGATGGCAAAATACTCTACAGGAGAACATGCTTGGATGGTTCATGCGAGCATTGCAGTGGCTTGCAACGAATGCGAGTATGTCAACATATGGAAAGAACAAATGAGGGGGCATAAACTAGTAGATTTCAGGAAGTATAAAATAGTGGCATATGCTAAAAAGATGGGTCTCAAGCAAAAAGGTGTGATTTGGTTATTGAGAAGATTCCAGTGTATCAGTTTATGTCCATGTTTCATGAGAATCTAGTGTATGAGTATCCAAGGCATACCCATAGAGCCCGATGGCTCGGACATGCAATTCAAGCTATGAAAGGACACATTTCCAGTTGACAGCATAGTATCAGTGGTTGACTTTGCAGAGAACTACACTCTACAGCCACAATGTGAGGTGTAATCACAGTATTACAACTCCACACAGGTTTTGATATTTGTGCACATAGCATTCATTCATGCAACTAATAGTATAGAGGACCAAAGGAAGGTATTGAGGGAGTATCACTTTTATATTAGTGATGATCGCACACATTCTCCAGAGCTCATGCAAGGTTGCTTCTAGATGTTCTATAGTGATTTGGCTCGAAGGGGCATAGCATACAGTCGGCATATAATATGGTCGAATAACTATGCAGCACAGCTCAAGAACGCGTGCATGTTCTACTGGTTGTGCAGGATGCATCTCACTACAGGTGTTCAGCATATGTGGAACTTTTCTGACGTTGGGCATGGAAAGGGGGAGCATGATGGTGTAGTAGCATGCATGAAAAGAGCATTATCACAAGAAGAGTTAAAGTATAAAGATAGTGCAAAGTTGATAGATGCAAGTTCAATCATCGAGTGGTGTAATGCTTCAATGGGTCCAAGTAATGAAGGTACGTCTTTAGTTCATAGATTTTTTTGGTTCATGGATGATACTAACATTGCACCATATGAGGATTTTTGTACACTAAAAAGATCAAGTGAGCTACACTCTTTCCTTAGCTCAAATGTAGGTTCATGGAGTATTGATACACATAAGATGGCATGCTTTTGTTCTTCATGTACAATGCAAGCCTAGAATGATTGTGAGTCAGGGGAGTGGGTTGAAAAATGGTTGATAAGTTATCTTACCCCACTTCACACATATCGCCCTCCAACGGCATTGGAACTAACACAGATGGAATCATTGGTCGACTTTGACCACGTATCAGATCTAGTTCAACCAGGTAATATATCTACTTTCTTAGTTTTTCAAATTCTGTATTATTATCTTACTTTGTACTGTATTTGTAATGTTGACTAATTTCGAGTGATTTTATGCACATGTCAATGCAGGGCATGTTTATGCAGTTATTGCAGATGAAGAAAAAAAGAGGGAATAGACTATTAATTTTGTCATTATGTTGAGGCTAAAAAGAAATTGGAAGCCCCAGTTATAGATGGAGAAAACATTGAATACCCTACAGGCTCAGTTGTTGTTACTAGAACATGGCTTAGAAGGTACCCACATAAGAGTGTTAAACATTGGTTGTTTGAGGAATTTGACACACATCATAAGATTCTTCATTACTCGAATCTTGTTGTGGCATCCAATATTCATTTGAGAAAATATGGGGGCAGACCTTTGAACAAGACCTTGTGGAAGGTCCGTGAGTCTGACCATGAGGCAATACTTGACACAATAAAGAGTAGAGCAGATCCAGATGGTTCATTAGATTAATTTGTAAGTATATGCACAATGGTTCTTATTAATTTATACTTGTATCCATGTTAATTTTTTTGATGCCAATGTTATCATGTCTTATTTTCCTTTGTGTATTTGTAAGTAACCAAGTAAAAATTGAATGGTGTCCCCTTCCAAAAAATCCAGATTTATGAGCCATCCAAGAGAATCTCAGGCATAAAAGCAATCCAACATCCCTCTTTTCATCCAAATCTCAATTATGATTTTCAGCCATTACAAAAGTGTGTGCGAAGCTTGGTGAGGGAATTTCAAGTTAGTCATTTGAAGTTAACCTTATCATGATCACCTATGATGTAGACATTATAGGAGCATCTTGAATTTCAAGATATTCTAGATTCATGAGAGGTGTTGTGTGCAATAGGTATCTTGGAACTTGTAATGAAAATGTATGAGCAGTTGTGACTAAGTTGACAGACTGCCATGCCTATTTGTAAGTGCCTTCCATCTATTTTCATTTCATTTCCATTTTGTACATGAGTAGTTTCTTTTTATTCTTTTATTTTTCCTATCTGTAACTAAACTAGTAAAAATTGATTGGTCTCTCCTTGCAAAAAATGTTAATTTTGGAGCCATCGAAGAGAATCTCAGCCAAAAAAGCAATGCAACATCCTTATTTTGATAATCTTGACAAATCTCAATTTTGATTTCAAGCCATTATAAAAGAGTGTGCGAAGCTTTGTGAGGGAATCTCAAGTTTCTCATTTGAAGTTAACCTCTAAATGAGAACCTATGATGTAGGAATTATAAGAGAATCTTGAATGTATGAGTGACATTGTAAAATATATGTGAGAAAAGAGTACCTAAAGCATTGTAGTGAGATTTACATGTAATGACATTTACTAAAATAATGAAATTTGGTGTAGGGGCACCAAGGTTATTGAGCAAATTTGGTTCACATAAATCTTTTAAGTTAGTTTTGTGTTATGAGTTTTGTCAATTGAATAAGGTCATAACACATCCACAATTGATTTATAATGTAATAATTCATGTTAGTTACAAAAATAAAAGTTAGGCATGATTGGAAAGATGTAGAATCATTTGTAAAGGCTATTTAAAGCCTCTTGAAAGCTATTTAAGTCAATATTTGAATTTGTAGCCTTTTGAAGGAAAATTTTTGAATATGGTTGTAAATGTACTATTAGTGAGATTGAGATTGTTAACCTTCAGAGAGTAGCAGTATTTATGTTGATGAAATTTCCTTTAGATGCAAGGATTCAAAGCACATCAACCATGTGGTACAAATGATTAAATCCCAGAGCTGATTTGTAGCAATGAAAGAGTCTGAAAAGGTAGAGAGAGCTACACTGGTGACTTAGGAGAAACTTTAGTGATGTAGAGTCAAGGTGGAGAAGACTCAAAAAAAATAGATTTTAGTAAATCAACAACCTTTGTTATTTCATTTGGCCATCTTAGAACAACTACCAACAAAAACATTTTGAAACTGAACAATTTGGCTTAAATTTTAGAGAATGCCTCTCAAGGACCATCTCATCATCAATATATTATCTACTCAAACCCCCAACACCATTCCCAAGCCAAACATACAAGTTTTCTTTGCAATTTCTTGGAGATCCTTCAAATTGCCCTACAAAAAGGCTACAAAATTAGCCCTATTTTACAAACAAACTACTCTTTAAACTTCTTGTAACCCAAAAATCTCTTGGAAATTCATCAAATAGGTCACAAAACTCCCAATTCCATAGGTTTTAGAAAAGCACTCGACCTCTAAGCCATAATTGATTAAAACCCTCATATTTCTAACAAATACATAGGATTTTTAGCATCTCACAACTCCAAGGCCTTCCAAACCTCACCAAAACATCAAATAAGTTTCTTAGGGTATTCACACACATAATAAACCTTCACCTAGCCTTTAGACTTAGTAGATCTCAAAAACATCACTTTGGTTCCTCCATTTCAAGCCAAAATCTGACATTCTCAACCTAAAACAACATCACCAGCCCTATAAACGCCTTACCATTATTAAAAGAGTTAACGAAACTTGAAAAAAACACATTGTAAACCTTTCCTCTGAGTCACAATTCACCACAGTAGGAGGAAGGGCTCCATCACAAAAATTAAAGTAAACTCAGACCCTATTGATTTGTACAGGCTGAATAAAGAAAAAAGGATTTTCCTTTCACTAAAACAACCAAAGGTGTATCAAAACATATTGAAATCTAGGTTAAGACCTTCCACCACAATGTTTCATGAATTTATTTTCATAAGAGGCATGTACTAGGCCGTACATAGACAAAAGAAACTGAAAACTCAGAAAAATGTTCAAATTCCATAGTTTTAGGCGTTGTAAAGAGCACCAATCTTCAAAAAAACTATTGATTGAACCCCCATTCAGGCTTGAATGATGTTTTTAATACATTTAAAAAGAGAATCATCTCCCTTCAATTCCCATAACTACCTTTGAACCACCAAACCCTTATTAAGCCTACAAATACTAGTATTTATTATTTAAGAATAGTTTTTCTTACTAAGCTTTATCATGCAAATTTAATATTCTAAAGGCCTAGGACCACTTAGACACCCTTATAACATGACTTGTAGACTTTTTTCTCTGCACTCCCACCTACTTTTTACATAATTTTCCTTTATGGAAATATCAACAATTATTTAATTCAAGAGTACTTTTGCACATTTGTCCACCCTAACCTACTAGTTCCCAAAGTACATAAAAGATTGGTCTATTAGACCTTATTCAAGACAAAAAGACCTCAACATACTAAAATTTACCAACTTTCCTTCCAATTTACCATCAAACAATCACAAATTGAGGGTGAGGTGTGGGTGCTTCTGCACCATTCAGCTTTCAAAAACAAAGTCAATTAGGTTGGCAGATGTCTGGATCGAGCTAGCATTTGGTGGAAGAGGAAGAAAGATGACTGGAACTCTAGAGGCCCACGATACTAGATTTTGGTATTGAACCATGAGAGTAGAAGAGAGATCTAATATCATGTATCAAAAAATTAAGCATGAATTATTCCAACCAACGGAGAAGGAGATGATTATTTTGCTTCATTTTCATTTGCATAAGCATATCAAGGCATGGGAACTAAGAAGACCAAGGATGTCCAATTTTATGTGGAGGTAATGGATGTGGTCCAAAATTTAGGAGGGTCAAGAAGGTCAATATATGATCTTGATGAAATTGAGGAAGAACAACAAGAGAGGGACAGGAAAAATAAAATCAATACAGAGTTTCAAGGTTTTGTCAAGCGAGTAAGAGAGTTGTGGGAGCAACCTCATCTAAAATATTTTGAACTAGACTTTGATATGTACCATTTAGAGAGCTTGGTTTTCATGGAGTTCCTTTAAAAGCCTCTTCTTTTATTATTCTTATGGTAAACTGATTGGTAGAGTTGGTGGAATTACCTTTCTTAGTAGTAATCGCTATTAGTGAGATTGAGATTGTTAACCTTGAGAGAGTAGGACTTGGGAAAAAGTAATTTGATATGGCTATTGCTTTCAAATACTTCAAGCGGGATTTACTCTACATTGATGCCATTCCTCAATCTTCACTTGATGGCATCAAGGAATGGATGAACTCAATGGTTATAAAGTATTATGAAAGTAGAATGAACTTGTACTAGCAGCCAATTTTGAAGACTATTATTGATGATTCAAAGCACATCAACCATGTGGTAGGGTTGATGCAAGAAGTTGGGTACACAAAAAACTCAAAAAGTGGAAATGTTTTTGCTGTTTTTCAGAATTTGTCACACTTGGACTGAAAATTTGAGGCACTTCCACAATGAATCCTAAAAAAAGTCAGTAATATAAAATTTAGAATTTTGAATCTAGTTTCCAAATATGTAAATTATTAAAATACCCAGTTTATAGAAATTAAATTTTGATAAAGATCTATAAAAACCACTTTTTAAAAGTCCCTGTTTTTTAACCATACCAAGCAGGTGTACGGACAACACTTTTTGACCCAAATAAAATTATTTTGCTAATTCCTTTTAGGAAAAGAGAGCTAACAACATGAAGTTTGGGCTGAATTTTTTTTTGTAATTTTTGGTTGAATATATTTTTTTTAATTAATTTTTTATTGGCCTTAATTGATGTTTTTTCAAATCAACGTGTACGGACAACATAATTGGACCTAAACAAAACATTTTTTGACTCTTTTTTTTTCATTGTGTAGAGAATTGTCTGAAGTTTGGGACCATATAATTTTTTTTACAAGAAACTTAACCAATACAAAGTTATTAAAAAACAAAAAAAACCTGATCTTTCAAGTTTAAGGCCTAGTTTGCTTAGAAATTAATTAAAAAATAACAAACTTAATCCAATTTTAACAAAAATTATATATCTATAAATTAGACATTGTGTTCTCTAATGGGTTTTAATTTTATAGACTAATTCAGAAAAAAAGTTCATCTATGTTGTCAAAGTTGGACATTTTTTTCAGTTTGCCTTAGTTTTTTAGTTGCAGGTCAAAAGCTAAGGCTCGAATTGCCAAGCCTTTCCCAAGCCTAAAATCGGGGCTAGATTTGGGTTGGGAGATCAACTTTTAAATAACACGTATGTGTTATAGAAACGTGTACGCGTTATTTAAATGAAGCGCGTACGCATTTCATAACGCATACGCGTTATGTTTTTCCCGTTGGCAGAAAGCGACGTGTACGCGTTATTGAACGCATACGCGTTTTAAAAATATAACGCGTACGCGTTTCATAACACGTACGCATTTGTATAATAGCCATTTTTTCTTAATTTGAAAAATACTGTTAAAACACGATTTTCCTGCAACATTTTTTTCTGCAGTACGGACCGAAAGTGTCATTTTCTGCGTTTTTTATTGCAAATTTGTCTTGTGCAAGGCATATTCTATTCAAATTGATGAAGAGTAAAAGTGCAAGTTAAATTTTCTGAAGTGGAATCAAGTGCAAGAACTTTTTACAAGAAGATTTGGAAAAAGTGAATTTTTGGATGTACTCATGATGATTTTGTACTTCAGAGTTTATAGAAAAAATAATCTTCATAGTACATAATTTTATTTGAATATTTGAAGGAGATGGAAATTTTAAAATAGGTTTCTTGAATTATTGTTTTTGTCATCAAAGAGGGTTTGGTAACCATGGGTGATAAGAAAAGACAAAGAAAAAGATGTAGGAAGGTAATGACACCCGAAGAAATTCAAGCAAATAAAGATAAGGAGGCAAAAAGACAAAGGGAAAGGAGACAAAGGATTCATCAAATGAAAGATTTGGAAGCATCTAGTTCTAAGAATGTCGAAGAGGAAGCCATGAATGATGAAATCAATGTAGATGATGCAAATGTGGAGATGGTGAATATGGAAGAAAATGCAACTATGGAGACAAACCCAAATGTGCCTTCAACTTCAACTTTGAATGATATGCAAATAACTTCGGGTGTGTCTTCAAATCCACCTCCCAATGATATGGAAAATGTACCTATTCAAACAATCTATCCAGGTATGTCTTCAAACCCAAGTTTTTATAATATTGATATTGCTTGTTTAGAAGAAGCTGGATACACAATTGATGAGATTAATAATACTAGGGTTGAAACAATACAGAAACAAGAAAATGATGAAATTATATCTTATGAGAATGTAAATGAGAATGAAATCCCTAATATTGATGAAAATGAGAATGAAATCCCTTTTACATTTGAAAATGAAAATGAAACCCCTTGTGTGAATGAAAATGAAACTCCATCTATGGATGAAGGTGAAAATGTTTTTTTAACAATTGAAACAAATGTGTTAAATAACCCTATTGGTAAAGTTTCTTCAAGACAAATTAGAAATTATGGAAATAAAATATATAAAATGTTTTTTTATAAAAGAAATTAGGATTCCAATGTCAACTCATGGTGCAATTGATGAGAATGTTTAAAATAAGAAAAGTGATGAAAAAATTAGGTGTTTTGTAAAACCAAAAAAGAAAGATGATTCAGTAGAACAAGTCATATCTAGTGTTGCTAATGCTATTGATGTTATTGGTAAGAAAAGTCGATCAAAAGATAAGAATGCGGCTCGCCATGCAATAACAACTGCTCTAGTTGATAAAATAGCTTCAAATAAAAGAATGTTAAGTAAGATTAGTAAATGTATAAACTTAAATCCTAGAACTTTGATAAGAGCTGCTAAAAGAAGAGAAAGTATTGAAAAGATCCTATTAATCAATGTTGGAGTTTTAGTGGTAGACTCCCAAGATCAGACATGAAATTAATCCAATGAAATTAAATCTTTAATCTAAAATTTTGGCATGATAATGTACAAGAGTATCACTCAACATTAGATGTCTTAAAATTTAGTGCGTTCCAAAATTGCGAACTCATCCAAAGCAGCATCTCTTTAGATATGACTCAAACCAATTATATAAAAAACAGATGCTCGAATCTACTTCATTGAATATTAGCATAAGTCAAAGATCATTTGAAAAAGTAAACCCTTGGTACGTTATAAATTACTACAACGACTTTGTCACAAGCATCTATGTACAATTTCATTATTATTATATTTCGATATATACCATGCACTTTGCATGCCAAATCAAATTATGCAGATACTCTTGTGGTATTACTCATATGCCACCCTACTAACTGATTTTATAGCAGGTTTGTTCTTTGTAATCCCTTCTTTAAACAAAACTCATTTTTAAAAGGCATTTATCGAGAATGAAGGATGGTAACTTTTCATTATTAGGTGAATGTATGCATGAAAGTAGTTTAGATGAATTTGGAAAACAATTAGTGGATGTAAAAAATTTAAAAATATTGAGTATTCTTCAAAAGATGGTAAAATTGGAAGACGTGTTGAGCTAATTGTGGAAAAAGTTAGTGTGCATACTTTTATTACTGAATTTAAAGATAAGTTTGTACCTAAATATGTTCAACACTCTCAGAATGCTCATTGGCTTGATAATCAATTTCGTTTATGTAAAAACACATTTCCAATTGGAACTATATTGTCAATTGTTGATTTTGCTAAAAATTATACTCTTGCTCCACAAGAAGAAATCCAATCACAATATTATAATTCAGTGCAAGTAGCTATATTTGTTCACATTGTTTATAGACATGCTGAAGATAGTACAGAAGATAATAGAAAATTTTTGAAAGAGTACCATTTGTATGTAAGTGATAATCGATTACATTCATCTGAGTTTGTACAATATTGTTTTGATATATTTAATAAAAATTTAAAAGAGAGAGGAATTCATATGCTAGAACATCTCATATGGTCATATAATTGCACGGGTCAATTCAAAAATGCTAGAATGTTTTATTGGCTATGTAGAGTTCATAAGGAAAATAATATCCAACACATATGGAGTTTTTTTGAAGCTGGTCATGGTAAGGGAGAACACGATGGAGCAAGTGCATGTGTAAAAAGAGCTCTTGCTAGAGAGCAACTAAAATTTGAGGATGCTGCAAAATTTAGAAATGCACGTGCAATTGTAGATTGGTGCAATACCAAACTATCTACAAGAACAAGTGAGAAATCAATAATTCGACGCTTCTTTTGGTTAGTTGAAGAAAATGATATTTTTTCTCGACAGGATTGTGAAACAATTAATGGAAGTGCAAAATGGCATTCATTTAAGAGTTCGAATGCAAACACATGGACAATATGGACAAGGGAGTTGGCATGCTATTGTCAATTTTGTATTGTAGGTGATTGGCAGGCATGTGAAAGTATGGAATGGGTCGAACAATGGCAACAAAGAGCTTTAATGCCTACATTGACACATGTTCAACATGAAATGACAATTGAAGATAATCAAGTGTTCGCATCAGATGATTATGATCATGTTTCAGATCTTGTACAAGAAGGTACATTATTTATTGAGTTGAATTTTGTATATATGCATGTTTATATGAGTTAAATATAAGTCACTTTTATTGAATTTTGCATTTATTTCTTAGACATGTATGTCAAGAGTTGCACTCAAGGAATGAAGAGCGATGAGTACCGGTTGGTTAGGATGTGTTGAGAGAGAAAACATGTTGGTATTATTACTCGGTATATGATGGCCAACTTTGCATCCAACCTGTCTCGCTGGTTGTTGTTGGCACTTGGCTTCGAAAATATTTGATGAGAAAGAATGGCTTGCCCGCATTTGAAGATTATGAAAGACACAAGAAAATTATGCATTATTCACATTTGATTTTGGCAACCAATATAAAACTAGTTAGATATCAAGGGAGGCCCGCTAATAAAGTTTTATGGACAATTTCAATGGATGATCACGAGACAATCATAGATGCATTAAAAAAAAGAGAGGATGCAGATGGTATAATAGAGTAAATAAATATTGGTAAGTATATCTAGTCATATATATATATAATTGATATATATATTTGTCTTTAATCATTTCCTAATTAAAGTTTTATATCATTTTTTGTTTCAGGTCTCCCAAAATTAGATGCTTTACAAAAAAGAGAGGAGATGCACATATATTACAATGGAATTTCAATCTAGAGACAGGTAACTATATATAGTTCTAGATACATTTAATTGATACTTTATAATTGATTTCATATCCCCTTAAGCCATTCTCTTAAAACCCCTTAAGTCATCCTCTTATGTACCATTAATCCATCCTTTTGCAGCCCCTTAAGTCATTCTATCAACTACCATTAATCCATCCTCTTAGGACCCCGTAATCCATACCCTCATATATCTACCCTTAATTTGTCCACTTGCATCCACTTAAGTCACTCTCTGAACACCCCTTAATTCATCCTCTTAGGACCCCTCAATCAATATCCTCATATATCTACCCTTAATCCACCCTCTTACATCACTTTAACTCAATTTAGGGTTTAGGGTTTAAC